>OY365808.1:33038668-33073668 GCA_959347315.1 Bimastos eiseni | reverse complement strand
TAAAGTATACAACCAGAAAATCATATCAACCTGTGCTAACTCAGCTTACTTGAATAATTATCCAACAAATTCAATACTTGACGATGATAAAGAATACCACACTAATAAAATTCATTTGACCTGCATTTACTTTCATTGGAAGAACACAGGTCGAAATCAGGGCCACTCATTAGAGACCCAGTTCATACAACTGACAACAATCAACAACGTAGAAACAGTTGCATTGAGCTGGGGGTGCAGTGGCCAGAAAGAGTTTTGCAAGTAGGTTAAACAAAAACTCTGTAAAAGTGACCCACACCCCATCACTGTCTTTATACAGTTACATCCAGCAAAGCACTCTAATAAATTCAGTAAATAGAAAAAGGTTTTACATTTAAATCACCATACTTTCATATGATGCTGTAAAAAGCATCAATTGATCAGGATTTACTACACTAGTTGTATGATTGCTCCACTATCAGTGTTGTTACTTTGCTAATAAAATGTTGGCTATAAAATTTTATGCTGTTAATTTCTGAAATACAGAACTGTGGATATAGTTAGGCTTTTTACAAATTAAAATAATTTACTGCATCATTTCTTTACCCACACTGTGTTACGTTCTCACTGTCCTTAACGAATTGTTGTTATGAAGCATGGACATTTGTTAATAAAGATGTTAATAAAGATTAATTACTTGCTTAACAACTGAACAATAAACACTTCGTTTCAGGTTACATGGGTCCACACTAAAACACCAATATCACATGGTGCACTAGAATTGAAATCTCATGCACCATGAGGAAGGGGTAATGTTGTGTTACCATAACATAGCATCTGCACAGAGCACTGGTAAAAGTCTTTTAATGATGGTAGGCATCACATCCTGCATTGACAAATTGTAACCCTGTGACCAAAGGTTCCATACCTTAATTATTCATTATTACTCATGAATTTAAACAAAAATATTTTAAACAACACAGGCTGAGCAAACAAGTGTGGCTGCCAATGAACTATGGACATCATGGTTAGCAGCTAATTGGCAGCTACAGTGCACATGAACCATCAGGTTCAGCAAGAACCAATGGGGCTAACCCTAACAGAGCCAAAGTCTAACCCTAGTTTGATCACTGAAGAGCGCAAATGAAAACTAAGTATGTCCAAAAACTAGGGATAACCAAAACTCGGCTCGGTGCGAGTTTTAATCTTTCCGATTTTCTCAATTTACAAAATGACAATCGACCTAACTAACAGCACAAATACAACTACTACTAGTGGTGCTTATTACTTACAACTTTGTAATGTAAGCTAAGACAAAACGAAAAATTAATAAAAGTTGTGCAAACTGCTAAACTAAAAATCAGGAGAATGAGACTTTTTAAATATTCGAAACTCGAACTCAGCAAAATTGAATTCATAATACTCAGTACTCGGACTTGGCAAGAAATTCAAGCTCGGCTCATCCCTACCAAAAACCCAGTCATCAGTTGAGTATGAAATGTGTTACAGGTTGGCACAGTGAAGAAACATTTCCTTTGTATGACAATCAAGAGGATCAATGCAAAAGACCAGTAACCAACGCAGAGGAAACGTAAACAATCAGCTGAAATAAATTACAATAGAGATAAAGACAAAAGAAGGAATATGGCAGAGAGGAAAGAGTTAACCGCAATAGGCAGAGATGGGTATGAAATGTCGGTGACTTAATTTTCGTGACAATGGCAAACAAGGGACCCCCAATGGTGGGGAGAAGTCTTTTCTCTCTCTGCACATTTTCCCTAAGCGTATACTTGGTGTACTCATTTCATAGATGTTCAATCCACTTGGGGTACCAGTGAACATGCTAGCCATCTGATTCACCTACCCAGCACACAAATGATTACACACTCTTATATCCATAAAATGACAAATTGACACATGAATATATGTGTATATATGATATGAATGTATGTACATTGTGGAAACAGTTATCAGTTATCTCATGATGTGAAGAGATGTCATAACTGCAAAGGGTAGTAATTGAATGTTATGCATTAGTCGACACACAGTATAAAGAAATGCAGCTCATTGTCCTAAATAATCTAAACATATCTGTTTTAGGGCATAACCGAACATCGCCTCGGACATTCACCTCGGCCGAACAGTGGACTACTCTGGGACGTATTCGCCTCGGCAAATATTACACCCGCAAATAGCTAAAAATAACTTTTTTCTAAAAACATAATTTTTTTGATAACATAATATTTTTTTATCAATTAGGACTAATGGATTTACTTCTAAGTTATTGATTAATTAAACAAGACCTAAACATTCAGTTGAATTTTCTTTAGAATAATGATGTTAATATACACATTTTTAATTTCTTTTGGTTGCATTACCCAGGTGGCAACCAAATCAGTAATTTTCCCGCATAAATTGGCTCCACCCACTTTCCAGTAAACATTGGAGAGTAAAGACGTCATTGGTAACTTCATATTTCAAATTTTATAAAAAGGTTTTACAGTTTTTTCACAAATAAAGTTATTAAATAAAAAATATATTGTAATAGCCTAGAGTGCGACGATACGCTATATGAAGAATATTGCCATAGACTCTGCATTGACTATAGATAGTTCTCTGTAACTGTGCACAAGGCAGGTTAACTATGCTTTGCCTACGGATGGTACTCGCTGCGAGATTTGCCGCTACTATTCGGTTCGTACCCGGATCCGGCAAATAGTTCATCCAAATACTCGGATTCGGTACTCAGTGGAAATTGCCTACTCGGTTATGCCCTAATCTATTCATGGGAAGTAGGTTCAAATATATCACAAGAACTTATTCTGTAAGGCTGATAAATTCCTTCCTTTTAGAGCTGTACAGATATCGCTTTTGCCGATTATGCCGATACCGATTATTGCCGATTATTCGTTTGCCGATATCCGATTATTTTGATGATTATTTAGCCAAATATTTAACCAATTATTTAACCGATTATTTTACCATTTCATTGTGTTTCCCAAGATGACTGGTTCTAAAAGATAGACCTACTGCTACTGCCTATTGTTCTGATACAAGCAAACACTTGCTCTGTAGGAGTCGTATACATGTACTTGGGAACTAATCAATCCTAGGCAGCCAATACAGATTAGGCACACCGCCCGCTCTCGATGTTGCATGACGGAGGAGAGGAAAGATACTCTATGTTACTAGACTCCCTCTTCTAACATGCCAATGATGATTGTGCCCAGGGTAATTAAGCAGGCACTATGACTCACTCTGCACAACAGGGTACAGCTGTAGACACTTTCCCATGATACTAGTAGTCTAGCACAATGGTTACTGGGCGGTCTGAAGTAGAAGCCCGAGTTCCCCACGCTATTGGAAGCGAATGGAATCCCATCCTTCACAGACCCAATGATGTTGCTGTCGTCATTTTACTCTTAAAGACTAAGATTATAAAATGAGAAAAAAAATTTTTAATATCGGCGCCAATTATCTTGCCGATATCCGATATCACCGGTATCTCTATAATTGGCCCGATTAATCGGTACAGCTCTATTCCTTTTCCATTTGAGTTGGAATGCTTTGTCATGCTACATATGTTCATAAATTATTTGCATTGTTTCATAAGGGAAAACTCAAAGTGTCAGTGCACATGCACAGCTCTGGGTCACTGATGTTTATTTTCTTTGCAAGATAAAAAATGTAGGGACAGACTTTTCAGCAAGGTCAAGTTGTACGCAATTGAATATGGTATAAAAAATATACAGACATATATCTTACCTTCATCTTTCTGATTGCATCACGAACCATCTCAGATCCTTTTGGCTGATCCACCTCAACGCAACCCAAAAACTGCATAAAAATGACAGAAGCTACACTGCAGTCTCAGCAATGAGAAACACAATATGATTAATAGATCAGACTTAAATTAAAGTTAGATGCCTCTACAATACATACAATTGTTGCAATGACTGTGAAATACTATAGTCAGCATGTCACACAATGGTCAAACTTAGCAGATTTTAGAATCTATTAATTTTTGGATCTATTAATAATAATGTATTCGTTTATTGAATATGACATAAGGTTTACAGATCCTTAACAGGTCTAAACAAATATCCAGTAAAAATTAGAGGACAGATCATTGGATTACAAACAAGTCCTTGTCTCAGAAAGGAAGCTGATTCCAGAAGCAAGAAAGTCTTGTGAAAACATATGGGTCTTGGGGAAACATAAGACTCTTGTCCAAAATGCATAAACAGTGCAAAAACTGTTTCAGCTGCAAGAACCAGAGTAGAAGGGAAAATAAAAACAAAAAAAGGATGAATGACATAGCATTACACGCATGCACTTGTTCTTAAATGAGGCACAAGTAACAAGCAAATAAAAATCCAAAGAGCAGGGAAAACAACTGACCTTGACATTATAGAGGACTTGACCCCTGAGCAGCGTCTCTGGAGGATGAACCCATGATTTACCTATTTGTGTCATAAGAACCCAACAAATTGCAGTTAAACAATATAATAAACATCATACATCATACAAGTTAACAGAAAGTAAGATATAACATCAAATTTTATTACATAGTCAAGTAATAGGACTAATATTGATTTTTTTAAACTAATTGATAAATCTTCAATATCTAACTTCAATAAATTCATTTAATTTGATTAGTTTGATATATGTTACATAATGCATGAAATTTTGATTAAATGTAATCACTGAGTCAGTTACTACATTCTTTTAACGAAACTTCAATCATTCCACATGGTGAAGGTGATAGATAAAGTGGCTCTGAACAATCATTTGAATTATGATTATTTATAATCACAGTAATGTGCCAGCCACAAGATTCCTAATGCTAGGAACAGTGTGCCCATGAGGGCCACATGAAGAGCAAGCGATAAAAACCATTCAGAGCCAACTTAGAACAAAACAGACCAGCATTTGTTGTTGTGTCCCCAGATGAAAGAAGTTTTACTTGGACATCACTTTCTCTCTCAGTTGGTTGGTTTATCGGGAGACATGTGGAAAATCTCAGCTTTTGATTTACATCAACAAAAACTCTACCTCCAAATGGTTCGGCTTATTATTACAGTGCACACCCTGCCGATTACTTCTGCAGGGCTGTTACTGCCCAGCACAGAGACAATAGTTACTGTTACATCCAAACATCCTTCTGACTACTGCCGTGCCATTACTGCTCAGTAAACAGACCACTTAAGTAGAGCTATTTCGACAATACACACGCACATATGTGTTTCCATCTACGAATCTTCCAGAGGGAAGTGTTCCTTGTACAATGCCTTTTGACATCAGGACAAAATATAAACACCACAATGTATACTTGACTTTGAATGTGAAGTCCCTGTTCCTCAGTTCAACATTCATTCAATAAAAACATTCACTGCACAAACATTTAAAAAAATTAAGTTAACATCAACTCAACTCTTCACTAACTCTCTCAAACATCTCATCTTCTGAACTCTTCACTAACCATCTCAAAACTCTTTACAAACCATCTCTAAACTCTTCACTAACCATCTTGCTTCTCCATCTTCTGACAAGATCACTTTTCCCATCTGACTGTCTTCAGTTCATTAAGTCTCTCACACAGTTACTGCTTTTCTCATTTCCCCTTTTATATACATAGCCTTCTTGTTACCCTAGCAATGCCTTCCAATCCTAACTTCCAGAACCTTCTCTCTATAGTCTTGGTCACACTGTTCAAACATATAACACATGTGTAACTTGGAGACATCCCCAGTGACATCGTCATCCACTCAAATTTACATCTAAGTGTAAACAAATATTAAATTTCAAGTATTGAACTTGAACATTACATGATGCATGTGAACATCTTGAAAAAGCTTATTTCAGAATGACTACTAGAATTGTAAAACTAAAACCATTACAACAATTTATACAGCAATGCTCTTGGCATACAAATGAAGTGTTTACAGCAAAGTCTAGCTTTGGGTCATTCACTTTTATTAGATGCTAGATGTTAATGTGTCCTGACCCTCATAGATGCTACCATACTCCCTCTGCTTCTGCACAATAGGCTGACAGAGACATACCAGAGAGGAATGAGTTCATATCAGTAAGTGCTTATACTTTCCATCATGAACAAGTTCCTTTAGTCCTACTCCATCAGCTACATTGGCTTCTGTTGAATTCAGAAACATTTTAATTAACCTCTTTCACCTACCAAGCCCTCAGCACCAGCACATTGCCTTACTAACTCCTAGCAAGCAATCATCAAGTATACCTCTTTTAGGTGAGCCTCCATGCAGAACAGTTATGGGCTCTCCTGCATCCCATGGCTCTGCCTTAAGAAATGGAATCCACTGTCATTCTATCTTCATATCTCCAATTTCCATGAAAAAGCAGTTCAAAACTCCCTATACATCCTTGGCTTTCAAGCACTTGGATATCTAAGTTCTGCATCTGCTCCTAACAGTTGACTATCCACATTCCACACCTCAGATTCACATTTCGGCTTGACCATGCATGCCTTACAAATTCAATCAGTAATAATACTTAGATTAATTACAAAGTCTACATAAACACTGCTAATAGGCAACCAATGGGAGATGTGCTGTCTAAACCACAATTGGATATATTGCAACCATCTGACAGTACATATTGTGTGTGAACAGCTTTTCTATGGTAGGCCCTATAACAAATATTTAAAAGAAATCAAGATTTCTGCTAACAGATGGGCATTTTAACTGTTCAACTAAGTACCTAGAATTATACACCAACTGTTGAAGTACAGATATAGAGTACCTGTGCAAGCAAAACCAATGTCAACAATCCCATTCATCATCATTATCATCATCAGTTCCTGACACTAGCCATCTGGCAGTGATGGATGATGGAAAGACCCATTATATCTCCATTCAGTCCATTGTCCTCCGTTACTTACAAAATCCAGTGCCCGTCCATTGCAGTGCAGTCTTGGTTTGCCTAAGCGGCTTTTTCTTTTGAACGTTGTGTGCTTTGAATACTGTGTGATTCTGTCATCTGGCATTACTGCATATGTCCAAACTATCCGAGTCTTCATTGAAAGACTTTGTGCAGCAGAGTTGTTAGGACATCTAATCCTTCTCTAATGTCATAATTTCTCATTTTTATCATTCTTTAAATTCCTGCAATCATCCATAGCCAACTCATTTTCATCTTTTTTCGCACTGTCCAACATTCCTGATAAAAATAGGATAAATGTAATCGGTAGTATCATTATCATCTCATATATTTTAGTCTTGGCCAATGGTTATCTTTGTTAAAGCTCTGCTTCTCCATATCCTGTTTATCATTTCACATGCTTGTGAAGTGCTTCCAATTCTCTTTTGCATATGTCTCTTATGTTGATGCCATCTGCATTCCTTTAACCATCTAAGGTAGACTAATTGTGCCACTTGCTCAATAACTTCTAGTATCCAATTAATATATACAAATCAAAACAAAAAGTTGCATATGTCGCATGTGCCTGTGAGATAGGCAAGTAAAATTAATGTTTGTAAGTATGCAGTTAGCTGTCTTAATCATAGCTGATATTTTGTCTTTGGCTCCAAAGTCTTAGAATGATGGCAATGAGACTCTTCACCCAAAAGGTTAGACACCTCGGCACTACACTATAATGCATCCCTCATGTAAATTGTATCTTTTAAATTCATCTGCACCATAAAAAGCTGCATCAGGAAACTAACTTATATACTGGAGCTATATGAAACAGGTCTTCAGCAGTCAAATTAGGCTTGCAGGGTTATAAAAATAAATTATAGCAGTTCAAAACTTCATTTATTGAATTACTAACCATTCTCTGATTCAAGAATTTGAACAGAAGAAACAATATATCCGGCTTTCATGTTCAAATAGTACATCATTCTTCTGAGCATTGTGGTGAGGATTTGAATTTTAAAATCACCCTTACTTGGACATCAGAGCACACTGCAGCCCTCAAAGTCCCTAATGCCAATGTCCCAAGGGCATAGAAGCCATACATGGCAATTCTTTCAATTACCTTCCTAATCACCATCAGAGCCCCCACCAACCTGGAAGTAAGGCAGGCTATACCCCAACCAAAGTGCTAATTCCCTGCAGGCTGGTACTGAGTAAGTCCCCAGCCAGTTCAGTTACTCAAAGTTAGGTGCTGACCCCTATAGCCAATTAGCATACACCAAACAGTTTCTAAACACTACAAAATGTCATTATGCTAATCTCCTTCATTTTGCCAATAAAGCAAGACTGTCTGGCCATCTCTCCACACTCAGAATCCCTGTCACAGTTTTCTCCACTGATAACCCAACCCCAGTGCAATCAGTGTTTTCATCTCCTTCCACTCTCATGTATAACTGAGAAACCATCTGAAAGTATCTAACCAAAGCTGTTTCTAAATCAATTAAAACCTTTTCTAAGTAACAACTGTCTTCCTATGTACAGTTAAATTTCAACCCACAAAGCAGAGGTTCTGTGTCTATAGAGTCTGAAGGTTCGATAGTCCAAAGATTGCATGGTGTCTGGTTGATGGGTGATAAGATCGCGCTTTTAATTGTAGCTGGATTGATGAAACGAATTATGTTTGGCTAGAAGCTGGATTGCACCATTCTTTTCATTCATCCAGCTTCCACTTAAGCATGGTTCTTTTCATATCAATTGAGCTCCCAGTTTTACATATGTATTCTTTTCATCAATTAATCCAGCATCTAGTTAAATTAGTCGGATTATCGAACCTTCGGATTATCGAACCTTCGGATTTTCGAACCTTCGGATTATCGAACCTTCGGATTATCAAACCTTCGGATTATCGAGCAGACACCAATAGAATACAGGCAGAAGTCATGCTATCATGAACCAATGAGTAAGTACTATGTTGAGCTCTGATTAAAATGTCTAAGCAATTAATCTAATTTAGAAACTCAACATAAATTCTCATAAAACTCTGCAGTGCTATCAAAAACCTCACATATTTCGTGAACATTAGTTTTCTGGCATAGGTTTTACTTCAATTAGATATCGTCATAGTGATCTCTTGATGAAACAAAGACAATTGTAATTCCAATGACAACAAGTAAAGTGACAGACTGTAAATTTAGTCATGAGGAAGCAGTTCAAAATCTTTTGGCTTAGTTTTTTTATATTTTAGTATCTCATTGGTTAAATTGCTATGCATGCCACACAAATTGTGCAAATGATGTCTAAACTTCACAAATTGGCCAGTTGAATCATTTTAAAATGTCTAATATACTAAATGATACTTTATACTAAATTAATAGGCCAATAATATATTCTGCTACTCTGCATTCCAGATTCCTTGTTTGAAATAACTTTTAGTTTGATTCTGGAAACAAATGCCACTATCAAATCCACTGCAAGATGTCCAGAAGAGTCTACAACTTAATTAGCTTGAAACCAGAAATGTATCCAGTAATTATGTCCTCTAGGGAATAAGGCAAAAGATGGCTTTGCTCTACTTTGGATACAGCACACATTCCACTAGATTGACCCAGCTTAGAACACATTCCTTCAGTTAATTAGACCTTACATGTAACTTTTGGCTGCTTTAATAGCACTGCATACAATATACAGATGCAAAAACACACATCCACTTGTATTCGAGTCACTGACTTTTCCTCTTTGCAGAATCCAAAATATAGGCATCGACTTGTGACTTGTCGCAATCTACTTGTACACGAGAACATACAGCACTATACCTAACTGTAACTGTACTTTACGGTAACATAACTATTTGAAATGGACAATATGAAATCCATTACTGTAACCAACCAACCAAAAACCAAATGAATTAACTTTTCTGTCATTTATTTATTAAATCTTACTAAAGGAGATAAGAAGTAAATACTGATAACAGAAGAGAAGGCACTTACAGCAGTTAGCCTGTGAGGCAACTTCATTCTTCTTGGCCTCAGCAAATGAGGGCAGAGGGTCAGCCATCTTCCTCTGCCTCACCTTGCCAAGTGTCAGTCACAGTCAGAGCATTGTATTTAACTGGAGTTTGTTGGGAGTGCAAAATGGTCGAGCAATAGTTTAGCAACACCCCAATGAGCAGCACTCTGCTGGGGATTTGAACTCCAAACAGTCCAACATACTGAACAGCAGACCACTGGGCAAACCCAATTCACACAACAATAATGTAATATCAATGGAGAAATGTGAAGAGCTGACTACTTTCTTACCTCTGCCTCTATTAAAGTTGATCGCTTTGCTCATTCTTCAACTGATGCAGCTATAACCACTTGTTCGTTCGTTGAAGGCAGACTAATTCCTTTGATTACTGAACTGAGATTGTAAAGAAAATATGCTTTAAATGACTTCAGTCAAATCCAGATGAACAGTAGTGAAGAAGTGTCACCAGAAACCGTCTCCCATTGCATTTCCTGCTGCCATGCATAAACCTGCCAGCAATCAAATTCATTGCAAATCTGTAGTAAGCTGATGTGGACTAATTAATTAAATTAGATCCAGTAATCAAACCAAGACAGAGATAATTAGTGATAATTTTACCATATTAAAGATATCTTCTACCAATTTACTAAGTGACTCCTTGCCCTAGTGTCAGCTTATCAAATTACTTTCTTCCATCCTAGGTAATAAATCTAAAATAATTCTCCAGGACGGAACACAAAAAACAAAGAAGTAATGGAAAGGATTGAACAGGGAAGAACCCTAAACACACAATAGGAAAGAGGCAAAGAAAATGGATTGGGCACATGCTGAGAGGAGACACACTACTAAGAACAGTCATAAAAGTAAAAATGAAAGGGAGGCAGACAAGAGGAAGACCAAGACAGAAGATACGCGTTTTCCTCTATTCCAACGATCTACCCTTTGCTATTCAAAGTATTCATCTGTTCCAACAGTGTAACTCTGTCCATTCTAATGTTTTTGCTATTCATCTGTTGTTATGAGTAACCTTCTACAATTCCTCTCTTCTAAAACATCTGACTTAAAACATGCTGGCAGCACAGTCAAAGTGGGTATTTATCAGCAAGAGCAAAGCCTCAAATCTAACACAGGCATACTTGTGCTGGAATTCATTCCCTGAGATGCAGACCTGTCAATTGCCACCCAGGGGACTCAGGGCGCCCTTCCTCGTACCTCACTCTATCATCTCAGCCAGAAAGAGCAGCTAAGGCATCTGCTGTTGATGAGAACTGAGATAAATCTCAAAGGTAATCATATTTCTCAGCCAAAAAACACTCAAAAGCACTCAAGCCAAGAGTTCCATTGCCACCCCCACCACCCTAGTCAACATACCAATTATACACACACACACACACACACACACATTACTTGTTGGATAGTGTAGTGGTAAGCATGCTAGACTGCCAATAGAGAGGTCAGAGGTTAAAGTCACATTCGGTCAAATTCTAGAAATATGATTTTAGATTTCTGTCCTATGAGTCCATAGTCAACTCAGATATAATGAGTAGATCTATGACCATACACTGTTGGTGGGAAGATGAGATGGTGAGGGAGAGGACTGGCCAAATGTTGCCCTCATTTGCCAAGGCTAAGAAAATTAAATTGTTAACACTTCATACTCATCGTTACCTTCTTCCACTATATATATATCATTGTTCTCAAAAGCGTGAGGTTTTATTAGAAAATCACTTACATATCTTCAGAAACAACATCAATGAATCTCATGCAACCAGTGCCAGCTATTACAAACATTATTATATCAGAGGTGTCAAACCTTATGTGATGGCAGGCCAGTTGCAATATTTTCCAGCCAGTGGCGGGCCAGTGCGCCAAAGGTGCTGAGGGAAATCGGGTAGGGATCTAAGAGGGGAAATTGGGTAGGGATCCAAGAGGGGAAATTTGGTAGGGATCCAAGAGGGGAAATTGGGTAGGGATCTAAGAGGGGAAATTGGGTAGGGATCTAAGAGGGGAAATTGGGTAGGGATCTAAGAGGGGAAATTTGGTAGGGATCTAAGAGGGGAAATTGGGTAGGGATCTAAGAGGGGAAATTGGGTAGGGATCTAAGAGGGGAAATTGGGTGAGGATCTAAGAGGGGAAATTGGGTAAGGATCTAAGAGGGGAAATTGGGTAGGGATCTAAGAGGGGAAATTGGGTAGGGATCTAAGAGGGGAAATTGGGTAGGGATCTAAGAGGGGAAATTGGGTAAGGATCTAAAAAGGGGCCATGCAAAAAGTTGAATTAGGTTTTGAAAATGTGATTCTGATATGCATTATCAATTACAAACATCACAGAGAACTCATAAAACCTTAGAAATGACAAAATTGACCTTTTACTCTCAATTGTGTTGTCTTTAGACAAGGCTCCACGGGCCAGAAATATATTTGTTTGGGCCGACTCTTTGACACCCCTGTACTGTAGTCTTTGAAGTTGACCAATTGTTTAGCAAGTTACATGCACCGCACTAACTACCACCAAAAAATTGAAAGTTTTAAAGCATTCATATTAATTAGAAAAATATTACTAGGCATTTTTATACATGTGCATAATCCAAATGAAAAAATAATACTATCTAGTTATTCTCCTTAACTATATCTTTTTACATAAGAGTCAACTAAGAACTGCACAGAAAATCTAAATGCTTGCCAATGTCAAAAAGGGAAGCTGTGCATACTGTGCAACTGATTGAATCCAATCCAAACGGACACAAAACCAACACAAATTTTTTATCAATCATTCAACACCCACCATCATTTACTCTCCACACATTTCTTGTATCATGCACACACAGACACCATTTAAAAGAAGGTTTCTTTATAGTCTGAGCTCAAGCAATCACTGGAGAAGGCGGTGATATGCATTAGTAAGAAACCCACTCCTCCACAAGACTCCTTCACAAGGCTAAACGGCTGTCAAGTCCCATTACCAAATTTTATCAATAATAAAGTGCATAGGTACATAAATTCACACAACTAATAATGACTCACTATACACCTGCTGGCCACAAAGAACTTCGAAAGGCTTTTGAAACTTGCACACGAAGCTAACTCCAATTCTTCCTTTACTGATTTCTTAACATTCGTGAGTCAGCACATGAAATTCAAAGGCACAACTGCCAGCAATAATATTATTTTTATCAAATGGTCATGCTTCTTATATCAAATTAAAATATAACCTCATCTCAGCACAGCATCATTGCTTCTTGATGTGAATCCCAGCAAGCTTGTTATGGACAACTATGCCTTATGTTCTACTATGCGCTGGTCATTAAGGGGTTAAGGTAAAATCGATAAAAACGTTTACCGGAACTGTTTAGAAAGCATGTCAAGAATGGCATCTGGGATGCATTATTATGAATGCCATTAACACACACTACGTATTCTGGATGAAGAAATAATCCCACACAATTCACTATTTATAACATACTCAAGGTTTGAGGGAAACAGAAACAATGCCAGACCAAGACTATGATGGACACTGGACAGACAACATAAATGAGGACATAACATCACTTGGACCAACAATGAGGGAAGCACTAGACTTGGTGATTGATCGAGGACAGTGGAGATCATTCATTCAGACAGGAACTGATGATGTAATGTATTTTATGATTACACAATTTCTGATTAATTTCAAACTGAGAAACCTCAGTACGATTACAAGTTCAGTATGAACAAATCATGACAAGTTATTGCAAGAGTCAAATTTAATTGTCTGCAGCTATGCAGGGCGCCCATTATGTTAACAGATGCCGCCACCTAGCGAAAAAAAGGAAAGAAGTCAACCTTCTGGTGATGACATCATGAGCACAGCTAAAATCTCAAGAAACTTTTACGACACACTACAACCAGTATAAATAGAATGAGTTATCTTGTCACAACCAAGAGTCTCTAGTATCCTGTGATTCAAAGGCAGAGAGAGCAACTAAGAACATCCGATCAGTGATCACGAGATCATCTATATGCAGAAACAGAATATCCCGTGCACAAAACTATTATAAACCCGTGAACTACAGAGATCTATTATTCATATTCATCTATATAACAAAGATGGAGCACAGAGTGTACAAAATTAATAAACAGTCATAATTGGCTGGGAAACATATTGAATCAATTTCATGTTATACTAGGAACACATCCTTCTACTCCAACTCCAATATAAACCGATGTGAAGAGGCGAAGACTCATAAACGTGAGAACAACTGGGACAAATGAGGACAAAATACTAACTGACTAGCAGGGAATCTTTGTGAAAACAACTTAAACACAGCATTCCAACTAATTTAAACTGACTTACAACTGTTTACATTGCTCTCAAACTGTACAATCCCAAGACATGCCAAACATATACACATACCAGACTACCTACCATTCCAAACAAGCAATTAATGCCAATTTAGTTAACCAATGTAAACGTTCGTTTCTTCACTGATAGCTAACTCAAAATAATTGTATGCAAACTACAACAGTATGTATATCCTGAACAGAAAAGTAGAATGGCTTACCTAAAGTCAGAGCATAATATGAGATATGCAGACAGACCCACCCCTGAACATAGGGCGTCCACTCTGTCTGGGACTATTCTCTAACACTGCATCTATGGCATTCACCAATTAACTGATTCAATGGTACAACAAATGAAAAGTCTCTTTAAACAACAAACAGCCTGAGAATAATTTTATGGTAGCCCTACAAGGAAGAAGATTCAAGCAGACAGGCAGATGGGTGGGAGCAGACAGGCAGACCCACAAGCAGACAGACAGGCCATCAAAGAATACATGATGTAAACAAAGCGACAAGCAGAGGACAGAGGGCATATGCACAGGGTGGTAGCGGCCTCTTTCTGCTTCATCAGTGTCTCTAAGCATCCTCTCTCTCTTCTAGTCTGCTTTGAATAAACATGAGCCTAGGAGACAGAATTCACCAGTCAGTTGGTGGAATATATCCTACCAGTACAGATAGGCCAGGATAAACTAGTAAACAGTCTCTGCCACAGAGAGTTATGGTCAAACAACAGGACTGTCAACTCCCAGCCTTCTCAGTTGGCTAAGAGTACAGGCAAATAACTATCTGTTGAGCATAGCTACTTAGCAAAGATCACTGCTTAAACTAGTCATTCAGCTCACCACAGCATCAATGTGTTTCAAAAACCTGCAGAATAAACTAGCACTTCCACTTTACTGCTTTGCCTAGGACTGTGACCTCATCTAATTTTCATAGGCACAGGTCCTAATTGCTCCCATGGAGGTCCTGGTCAATAACAATTTAAATGGCCTAAGGGCAGTCATAAAACTTAAGTGTTGGCCGTTAGTTATGCCATTGGATGGTTTGGTTGGCAGCTGGCTTGGTTGGCAGTGATATTCCTATACAGGACTGAATCAAGAGAACAAAACCTTCTTTCAATTCTGCTTGCCAAAATTAAGCAAATAATAAAGATTACTTGCTCACTGGCCAAATGGAACACTCATGATCAGTACATCATCAGTCCTAGCTTCACTGAAACAATTTCAAGAATTTCAGAGGCAAAGTGGTCCTCCTGCTGAGTTCAAAATCCAATTCCTGGTGACACTGGATTGTAAGGCATAAATTTCACATTTTGAAATTTCTGGAAACAGTAATTCATTCATTCATAACTAATTAAATTTTAAAATGATGTAATTTCCTCTAAGACATTTTTTCTGGTCAGCCAGGGTGCCTACATGTACGTACTTTGCTTGTCCCCAGAGGCCATAATCACTAGGTCTTCTGATTTCTTGTCCCTTGCTACATATCATGTTAGGACCAGTCTGGGTATGATGGCCTTCTCTGTTGCCGGTCCACGGTTCTGGAATTCATTACCTCATGCCATTTGGGCTGCTGAGTCTTTAGTTTCTTTTTGATCTTGACTTAAAACTTTTTTATTTACTCTTGCTTATCCTCTTAGACTGTCTTTCTGTCTCTTGGGACTGACCCTGGATTTCACTAGATTTCGGATTTGTTTGGCGCGCCGTCGGTTGATGCCTTGTGCATTATTATGGCTGCGCTATAGAAGTATTTTTAGTCAGAGTCATTATGAGCAATTATACAGCAACCTCCAAGTAACATACTCAAGAGCAATCCAGGCTAGTCACGGCTAAAGAAAAAAGACTTGAGTCATTTATAAAATCTGGCTAGATAGGTCAGAGGTAGCAGGAGGAAACAGTATGAGCATACATTAACCTGGCAGGAAATATAAATTGTCATGTATAACACAACAATCAATTTTGCCCACACATAAATGTGGACTTTCAAGGCAACTGTAAAAAAATTGTCTGATAATTGGCTTCAGTGTAAATTCATTGCATTAGACAACTCCTGTGTTTGAGGTGTCCAGTCACAATAAGATTGATGTAAGTAATACATTATAGTGATTCAGTATGAACCTCCAAAGCCAGAATTCACTAGTACAGTCACGGTGGCTGGCTCTCAAGGACCACACATAAATGGGTTAACACTGCAAATAATCTCAAGTAATTTATTTACAGTCATGAAATATACAATTTGGTCGCTGTGGTTGAATACAGGTGTTTGCTACTTGTGTCATCATCATCATTTCATCCATTTTGTACATTTGACCGATTGTTCTCCATGCCTTTCAATTCTGGGCTTAGCCCATGTGACATCCAAGAAGGTGCATTGTCATGATGTGTATGGGATTCCTACTGTCTTTTTTCTTTACAGCCGACGTATCTGCACCGATTCGACCGACCCTGTTCTTGTTTCCACGCTAAAGACTGGCTATGCTATTGTAATTGGATGCAAAGTAGCGATTTAACATCAGAGTTTTCCTTCTCCTAGCCCTGCTCCTCTCCCAAGGTACACGCTGGGCAGTGGGGGCCAAGTTTATTGTGATGGCAACCTGATCTCGCCATGCCACAACACCAACACCCAACACTGGGTATATACAGTTTTTCAAGGATGTGGTGTCACCACTCACCACCCCACCTGGTGAAGTTGCCGCTGTTGGTCCGTGGCAGCATATTCGTCTGGCACAAACCCCGCTTATTTCACAGCTACCCTTCATACTGATGGCAATTCCACTATCAGCCACCTGTGGACGCGCTGGGTTGCAGTACAGCTCTTCAGTGTTTTGGCAATGCCTCAGCATTTGCTAACACTCAAGCTACTTGTGTGTATACATATAATCTAGGGATAGATGCAATCGTCACAAAAGTCGCAAAGAATAAACGCTTGGCGTATTTTGCGTTTGATCAACAAGAATGTTGATTTATAATTAGGGCAGGTAAAATATGGTTTTAGCGTCGGTAATTATTCTGTGTGAGCTTGATGTCAGGCTACATACGCATTTACTTTCATAACATCCAGCTTTCATCTATGTGTGATTCTTTTCATCACATCCAGCTTCTACTTAAGCAGGAGTCTTTTCATCTCATCCAGCTTCTACTTAAGCAGGAGTATTTTCATCAATCCAGCTTCTACTTATGTGCTATTCCTTTCATCATATCCACCTTCTACTTTTGGTGATGCGAAGGCTAATAGAAAGTGCTAAGTTTACGGCATTACAGGTGTTGCCAAGCTGAGATATGCAGCTAATAATTACCGGCGCTAAAACCATATTTTACCTTAGGGCAATCACAACCTAAAACTTAGCAAAACATATCGAGATCTGAGTTAGCGCAGCATTTTAACAAATTCTCAGCTTTCCCCCAAATAAACACAGACTAACAGTGCCAACAGCTTAATGAAACAGAACAAGACTTTGCTAATAATATTATAAAGTTTGCCAATGAAATACCCTTTACAGTTTCAGGATTGAAATTTGCAATATCCACGTAAACCGATATCCAAACAAATATTACATGTAACCGGAAGCTTTAACTTTTTTGTATCATTCCACGATAGAGATTCCTCAACTTGTATTTTTGCAAGGATCAGCAAACACGCATAGAAGTGTTATTAATGCACATATCAATGACGCATGGATTCCTTGGGATCATTCAAATCAGAGATGCTTGTGACCACTGCTCGAAACTTGGTTCAGAGCTGTCTCTAAATAAACTGGCGATGGATAGCAATTATTATAGCTCAAGAATATATATAAATGCATAGACCGATAACTTTCTACTATCTAATCTATAGAAGCAGATGTGACTAAATTGTCTAAACATCCTGTGAAAGATCGCTCAGATAATAATATCTTCGATCAGTATCTGCTATAAAATACTAAATTCTACGTGTGTCTTGTATTTAAACCAGTTATCAAGCCGCAATCTGTGCCAAACCTGAGGAGGACGTAAAAATGGCATATTCATAGTGCGTTGATCGCTGGATGATATATATATATACACATATATATACAAATATATATATATGTATATATATACATATATATATATATTGTGTGGCACAGTGGCTGATCTGTTAGAGCGATCCGTCCGTAACGTTCAGTGTGTGCTGAGCGCGCGGGTTCGAGCCTCGTCCGGGGCGTCAATCACTGTGTAGGGACCTTGAGCAAGTCCTTTGCGCACCATTGCTCTGCAGTACAACTGCAATTGCGCCGTCGAGGCCAACGAATGAGTCCAGTTCGCGAACCTAGCACTATAGTGTACTCCAACATTTTCGAAGTTACTGAGCAAATTCTGCATTTAGATGAAAGTAATCGTCAAAATGACGCAAAAGTCGATCAATCTACCAACAATTATCATTGTACTGTATTGTATTTAAAGATTTCTAAAGCGCTTCTAGCATCGTGAACCGTTCAGAGGCGCTGCTGTATATCTATAGTGCGCTAGTCCACTCGAGAACTATAAGCCATAGGTTTTAGAAAACCTAAAGTGGATGCGAGACGGCCAGATAGAATTTTTGAGTGAACAGATGGAGGAAGCCCATTCCATAGAGAGGGACCAATTGAAGTAAAAGATCGACACTGGGCCATTATTGTTCTAGTACGAGGAACCCATGAGATCAAGTCTATTGAACGAGCGAAGTGGACGGAGGGATGAAACTGAATGAGGCCGAACCGCCGAAGTATTACGTCAACGTTCAACCGAATATCTCGGGGCAAGACTCCGCTGAGCCTGGGATGAACATCAAAATGAGAATTATAATTATATGAGAGCATATAAGTAGAGGTAGCTAAATTACCCATTGAAGTTTATCAAACATAAAGGTAGACCCATAGAGAGATGCAAGAGAAACGAGGAAAGCGAGCTATCAGTCTAGCTGCTGTCTTAAGTACTGACTGAAGATGATAGAGAATAACCCTTGTTATTATTACTATGTTAATAATTCATTCAAGGCTTTGTACTGTGCTTTAAATGTAATTAATAATGATATTTTGTGTCGCACATGATGACTATTATGATAAAGCCAAAAGATGAGATTATGAGCACCTTACTTGTTCACATTTGAGATTTGATGATGGAATTGGTGGGTGTTCGCTAGAAAGATTAAACAGCCTGCATTTATTTCCGGTTTTCATAGTGTTTATGTCAGAGTTACAAAAATATTATTTTGTATGATAATTCATTCTTTGAATTGTTATCGTGTGATTAGTTATATTAGGAGAGAAGGTAATCTATGTTGTGGTAAATTGGCTTGACTAAAATTTGGGGTTTTGTTATTATAAGTTAAATTCTTTGTTTTCCTCGAATTTTAATGAACTGGGGTAGGTTTCTTTCTCATGCATTCATCCGGGCTATCTTAACTTAGCTTCCTGTTTTTCATGTTCATACATAAAACTGCTGCTAGGTACCATTTTGAACATTTCAAAACGCCTTTTGAAAAATTACTTGCCCTTCTTGTGTGTACGTCAGGATGGTGTTTCTTCAGGAAATGATTGAGGCCATTTTACACTGTCACATTGGTAAAATGTCTTTGCTTTGTTTGCTCTATTTTGGTTATAATTTGAGTTTTATAATTTGTGTCTCGGCTGATATAATCGTTTTGTTAAAGCTAATGTGTTCTCAACTAATCTTTGGTCTCTATATGAAATCAATATAGGTGAACTCAATGTATAGAGTTTTTGCTCAAATGGAATTTAGAATGGTGAGAACAATTCTTGCTTAAATAGAAGTTAGATGGTTCAAATTATGTCTGCAAGATGAATTGTTGAAAAAACCTCTGAGCACTTTTAATTATTTTCAGCAATTCAGCCTTAGCTATGTATCTCTCAGCATTCAACTTTCATTTGAGTAAAAATTATTTTAGCAATCCAGCATCTGTTTTCAGCAAGTAATCTATTCATAAATCAGATATATATTAATTATTAAACAATGAGTGTTTAACAAGAAATAAGTAAATTTGCTAAAACGATGGGTGAACCTGAAATGGTTTGTTGTCGGTCGTCTAGATTACTTACATACTGAGTGCATTGCATTATGGTATGTGTGCGCTAGTTAGGAATGAGCACTCAAGTAGAGCTATTTGAGTGCATTTGAGGATGGCCGTATTGTTTACTTATATAGGCTCCTAGTCTTCAGGATTTCCTGTTATATAAAGCATTATTAAACACTGGTCAGCTACTGCAAGACTTTTGGACAGTGTTTAATACTTTAACAATAAGTGTGTACTAAAAGCATTTAATGTTATTGATAATGACATTCTGTCATTTGGATAGATAATGCTAGGTACTTTCTATTTTTCATGTTCAAATTTAGCAAATATTCCTAGATAAATTGTGAAAATAAAGAAATACCTTTAGAAAAATATGTTAACATCATCATTTGGGAATCTGCAAAAACTGGCAATGCTAAAGACCACTTTCCACTTTTACGTTGATGAGATCTATGAAATGTCTCTGCTTGGTTTGCTTAATTTTAGTTACAATTTGACGTATATTTATTTATCCCTAAATCAATGAAAATCAATTTTTACAGCTAATTCCAGGTTAAATTATTTTTAGCCTAAATGTAGTCATACCATAATTGTTACCAGTAATGCCATAACTGACTAAGATAGGAATAAACACGTTTTTGATGTACAGTATCAAATAAGTAAGTATGTAGGCAGTAAGTGTATTCCTTTTAAGTTTTATCTATGCCAACCGCCACATGCAACTTTCTGTATTAGGCAAATGGGGAGAAGTTCTTAAATGATCTTTTCATGCTCAGGCAGACTGATGTGCAGTGCTCAGTGTTATCTCCAACATCTTTAACGACTGTTCATGACATGACACAATAATGATGTAAATATTACAATTGATTCTTAACACTTCAATAAAATGGAAGTGAAACCTTGCTATGACTGCATTTCTTTCAAAAGGACTGAATAAACTGAAGCAATTCAGTATGATGATACTTGAAAGTGTGATTCTAGACTTGCGAAGTTTTTATGTTGCTGTTATAGTCCTTGCATTGCTGCAATTTCTCTTGCATTCTGGTGTGGTTTTTTTGCAGCCCCGGTCGAATGCTCGAATTTTGAAAAATATATATAAATTATGTCCAATTTGACAAACGCATTTTAATTTTAATATTCATTTTGGCCGCATTTAACAGTTTGACAGTTCAATGGTTCAGCCGAGGTGCAACACTAAAACGTTTTTTAATCTCAGAAGCGAACTCGCTGAATTTCTAATTAAAAACCGAAAAATAAACAGAATTGAAGGATAATGAACAAAACTGCTTAACTCTACTACAAAATGTTGGATGGCTGTGCGATTTAGCGTTTGTAGTGGACATCATTTCACTTTTGAACGAACTTAATATGAAAATGCAATAATGTGGAAAGTTTATTAGGTCTACTATAGGCCCTACTTTAGTAGACATTGTGAAATCATTTGTAAGAAAGCTATCCTTAACGGCAATAACTACAGGACAGAAATTTAGCTCATTTCCCGGCTTGTACAGAGATATAAAAAAAAATCGAACATCCTTTTGAACTTTTGCGTCCTGACAAATATTTCGAGATCATTGGCAGCCTGTCATCTGAATCGGCCCAACATTTCTTTGACTTCAGATTGCACGAACAGTCATTTGCCATTTTGCAGAATCCGTTTAGGCCTACTTGGGAGCCAAGGATGGCGCCAATTGATTGCATTTAGAACTGATTGACTTGCAGGAAAGTTCAGAGGAGCGACTTCATTTCATGCACTGAGCTTGATAACATTTTTCAAAGCCAACCGGTTTCGGCTTCTCTGACTATTTGCAGACCGTGCAGAAACAAATCGCACACCCTTTGACTTTATCCAACTATTTGACAAAACGCTTGCAACAACAAGCATTGAACCTCGATTTGGTAATAGCCTAATTGCTGAGTAGGTTCAACTTACCAAATAGCATGACTTTCATGACTGTTCATTCCAAGAAATGAATTAATTTTGACATAAATTCTAAGTTAAATTCTAAAAACATTCACTTTTAACTTTATTATAAATGAATTGACAAATAACATTTTATATATAATACATGTATAAATATAAATACATACATAAATACATATAAAAACATATATATATATATATATATATATGTTTGAATAAAATAAATAAAATAAATAAATATTCATTGAGTTACGAAATTCTTATACATTTTTAGTTTAACACTCGTACACTTTGCTACTGTTAACTTAATTTTATTAAATGCATATAAGTGAGCCTAATACTTACAGGCATTATTTAAAAACTAAGCTTGAAAAGACTTCGGCGCTTGCATGGTAAACCTACGGCTCGCAAGCTCTCACTGTGTCACTAAAGTGGCCCTTAGTGTCGAATACTATGGGGACCCCTGCCCTAAAGGGACCGAAGTCCCACTAACAGGGACACCCTTACACCAAGTTAACTAAAAATAGGTGGCATTTGAAGGTATGAAAGTAGATTGAATAATTTGACTAGTTAACTAACAAATGGGAAGCTATATAATTCACAGACAGTTTACATAGAATGCAGCAAATGTTCACGTAGTTTATTTTTAAACAAAGCGTTCATTTTGTCAAAATACGTATTTTGACAAAATGAACAAATGCAAGTGTATGTGTATCAGAGTATTTGTATCATGCCCCTTAAGTAACTCACAGAGGTGCTGCACCATGACTAGCTAGGAGTGAAAATCAAAGGAATGAGTAAACATAATTGGCAATAATCAAGTGATGCATCAAAGATAGTAATCTGTACATTTCTGGCATTTTTATATATGACTACAACTTCAAGTCATCACTGTCTGACTATATGTGGGATGTTTTACATCAATTGGTTACCCATATCCTAGCACGGTTTGTCCTTTGCAGTATTGTGCTTTTTCGATTGTGAGCCTGACTGCTTGGAAGGCCTCTCATCGGATCTTCAGTTCTTGCCTATGAATTCTGTATCCCAGTTCTATTCTACTCTGAAATATGTCTTTTTTGGCTGGGGTAGGAACTGGAGCTCCTCTGAGTATAGGGGCCGTCCACATATTACGTACGTAGCTAGGGGAGGGTGGTTTCGAATTTCGGACATTTTGTGTACGGTGGGGGAGGGATCCCAAAAATATATATGTACGCAAATATAATTTTCTAATTATGACTACACAGTACGGAATATTAAAAATAGAACTCTAAACCCAATCACATACTATATTCCTGCTTACTCAATTTTATGTACCATTAAAACTTCAAAATGCAAATATTGTTAGTTTATTATTTCTTCATAACAGTTAACAAATTTAAACTGTTAAATATGATGCTTAAAATGAATAAATAGCCTGTGGTAAAATCAATGTCTTATAGATGTCTTTGGCTATGTAACCTTTACAATGGGGGGGGGGGGTAAAATTCAAATGTATGTACACATGAGGGGCCCACGAAATGTACGCAGTGCAACAGGGAAAGGGGGTCCGAAAATCCGCTTTTTTTATTGTAATATACGAATGGGCCCATATTTCCGAAGAGGCACCGTCAAGTTTCATTGGTTGTTTGATCGATTGATTAACCAGTTCGCATGGGCTTTTCGGGGTAGATTTGTGGGTTCAAGCCCCGAAATAAATGTATTGCTGTTACTAAACACAAAATTGTAAAAGTATGATCTTATCCAATGGAAACCCACCTCTAAAAACTAGGAATCTCCAAAAAATTTAGTTCTGGCGGTGTTCCTGCCAGTAAGGCATGTTAGGTAAAATTTTGGATTACATAATGCAACTTTGCATTAGCAGAATGGCACAATTGGCACATACATGTATACCAGTAGATATGAGGCCACACTTATCACTGCTAGTGCCAATACTTTTCTTGTGATGAACCTGCTTGTGAGACCGTCCACTAAAGGTTCATAGTCAATTCTTGAGGCTGTACTACTGAAGGTGATTGAAAACTGGTTTTATGTGTATCCAACAATTCCTACATACTTAATTTGTAGAAAAATTTTATCTGGAAAGGATGGGTCTTGTTAGTGAGAGAAAACTGTTGTGGTTTTCACAGTTCTCATTAAACAAAAATTGAATTGAATTGATCAGTACCAGTGCAGGCATTTGAACAAATGAATTGTGATCTACATTGTTACATAAAATATAGCAACATTGCATTCACTAAATGGTCATCATGACTGGATATATGTAGCATAATATGAAAGTATATGATGGTTTGAGCAGTTTTTTTTATCAGAACACCTTTATACAGTGCTATATTTTATGTAACAATGTAGATCACAATTCATTTGTTCAAATGCCTGCACTGGCACTGATCAATTCAATTCAATTTTCGTTTAATGAGAACTGTGAAAGCCACAACAGTTTTCTCTCACTAACAAGACCCATCCTTTCCAGAAAAATTTTTTCTACAAATTAAGTATGTAGTAATTGCATACAAACACTGTTTGATGCAATAACATTAAATCACAACTGTTTGCCAGCTTTTGATTTGTTGATCCATCTTTTGAAACTTATGAAAGTGACAGCTATTCAATGATTATTGATGTTATGTGGCTGTTAAATGTTGATATACATGGTAACTTTGAAGCTCTATTTAAAAGCTCTATTGATGTGGCATCAGATGATGTTCAGTGAATAATATGGTCATGCGATGAAGTAGGACATGGCTACACGTCATTAACCGATGATGCTAACAAACA
This sequence comes from Bimastos eiseni, assembly GCA_959347315.1. NCBI lineage: Eukaryota > Metazoa > Annelida > Clitellata > Crassiclitellata > Lumbricidae > Bimastos > Bimastos eiseni. The sequence continues at coordinate 33,048,744 of OY365808.1, read as the reverse complement.
GTCATGTGCTTGTTGATGGCTAACGTGTCAATAGATTTTAAAATGTTGTGCAGTCGTTTTGGTTGAGAGCTAGAACTGCATACATTCCTTTCACAGCTGTTGGTTGTTTTAGATGGTTCAGATATACAAATTTGCTTATAGGGATTTTGTATTGTTTTACTCTGATGTGATGTTCTTGTCAATATAAAAATCAATTTTGTTTTTCCAACGTGCATTGTTAATTACAGTCCCACTAATGTGAGTACACAGTGTTACGCACATTGAACTTGAGATATCTTACCCTTTTGGTTAGCAGCAGGCTGTGGAGCTAAATAAACATGCATGCATTTTGGTTGTTTGTATTTTGTCAGTTGGCTGACCAGTTGCCATGTCTAGCGATCTGGACAGTGCAAGTACAAGTTCAAGTGAGCAACATCAGCATGGCAACGAAAGTAAAAACACGAAGGCAACAAGGGCCCTTCATGCAAAGCAATCATTGACAAGTCTAAAAAGGTCAGTCTCTCTTTAACCTCTCCCTTCATACATGCAAGTGTGAGGAGGTGGCATTCCGTGTGAGGAGGTGGCATTCTCCTGGTGCTTCACATGTCTTTGAGGCAATGGAAATTCTTTTCCACATTCTTTTATGTCAGTTAGGGAATGTTGCAGAACCACACAGTCTACCCTTAATAAGTTTTCCTATTGATGGTGACCTGATAGCCTATATATTCTCTAAAATGTTGGTGTTCAATGAAGTAATTTTGATTTTGAAGTGGCTACATCTAATCCCATCTTCACAAAATGATTGTGCACATTGTTGTGGCTGTTTGGAAACATTTGCTCCATTCATGCCTTGCTTCAGAAACTTAGTTCAGTAGCCTATAGTGTGCAGTGACAAGGTGACAAATTTGCTGTTATTGTCTGTTGAATCGGTTCAGTTTCTGGTGACCAGCATTTCTAATTGAAGCAATTGTAACTGTATTCTTCCAGATTGACCAATAATGGTATTTCAAATTTATGATTAACTCCTGCTAAATTGCCATTTTATTCCTTTTCAAATGAATCGTTAACTTCTTAATTCTTTCCTAACATGTTATATTAATTGATTGGTACTATAAGCGCCTCTGAGTAGATACCTTGAAGGGGTGCTATATCAAGTATATTTGATTGATTGATTAAGATAATAATTGGATGTTTTTTAAATGTTCAGTTTAAATATCATCATTTCTTTGTAGTTCCAATGAACTTATATTAGAAAGGGTTGTTCTCATGGCATTGTGTTGGGGAAAGAGCATAAAAGCATATGCTGAAAAATCACTGAATTAAAGTTATAGGTTTTCTCTGAATTTTTTATTTTAAATTTGCAACACTGATTTGGCTAGTGTTCTTGGAATAGATATGTCACATATGGTTTTGAGAAAAGATACCCTTTTTATAGCTTCTGTAATCAATGTCCTTATCTGGCCAATGAGAATTCTAGGATTTCAAATACCTAGGTGTTGGTTTTCCACATTGAGGGAGTGTTTGTGAAATCTGTCACAATATTCATCACTCATATGACAGATCAGCTGGAAAGTGTCCTGTTGGAATATGAATTATTTTGATACACATTGAATATTTATGCCTGAGGTTGTCTGTCAATCAATCTATGGACTGATCAAGTGATAAAATAAAAAATTAATGTACTTGTTTAATCTTGGCTCGTGTACAGAACCAAACCTGGCGCTCTTGCAAATTGTTTCTTATTTAGCTACACAAATGTATTTGTCTCAAGATAACCTGTGTCATCATATTCTTTGTTGCATTTATTGTCTTATCTCTTCACCTTCTAGCTACATTTTGTTAGTTAAGACTAGTTAAGTTTATGCTTATACACCATAAAAGCTATTATCTTTTCTCGTTTATCTTCTCTAACCGGCTATCACATTTCTATATCACTTATCCTAGTAGGTGGCCCTGACTTTCGGGACATTTGGTCCCTAATTGGGTCTCCTGGGCTTATGTCAGCCTCCTTACTAATCCATGACTACTTCTCTCTTTCTCAACTAGAGTTAGACTTATCACATTTTTGTTATGGAATAATTGTAAATTGTTGCTTATATGCTTATTAGCCAAATCTTTGATTTGAATGGCATGCCTTATTTTGATAATGGCATCTCTATTGTCTGGAACTTGTCTCTGAGGTACTCAAATCCCTCCCTCTCATCATTCTGTGCCTTAGTGGTGTTCTTCATTAGTCCAACTTGAAGTTGAAGAGGTGGCAGATAAACCTTGCTAGTGATTCATGGACGATGTTAGGATGACTTGTTTTTGACCTGGAACCACACTCTGACAGAGTGACCAGTACTTTCTCATATGAGAAGAAGCTCTTGTATAGCTGTCCCACTCACAAACGAAGCTACAGTACTTGTCTTATATAAGTTGTAAATCAAGAATAAGTTCTAAGAATTTCTTATCTCCTCATCAGTTACAGTGGTGCTTGCACTGTATGGATTTCTGTAACAGCTTTTTTTTACCCTGTTTTATTTAACTTGGCTTGTGTAACGTTTGTCACGGACAAAAGTCCGTTGGACATTTATCAACTCTTTTTCAGGTATGTTCCCATCGACCTACAGAGCTGAAATTTTGCACACATTTCAGGCTTTCATGACAATGCAATGTATCAAATTTTTACAAACATAACTGAAAAATTGAGAAAAAATGCAAAAAATTAAATATCGTTTAACCACTGGAACGAGTCCTCCTTGACGAGCTCCATTCCCGCAAGTTTAGATCATCAACGATAGCTAATCAAACATCTCTTAAGGAAATGTAATGATTGTGCCATCTACCAGATAAAAGAGGGTCCCAAAAAACCCATGTTTTTACTTTTAACTTGTTAGAGTTGAAATCATTGCTATAGATGCTGCTAGTTATTATTGTAATTTTCAATAGCAAAATATGCCTATTTTATCAAGTAGCACAGCTAATTATGATGCTCCCTGAGACCAGAATAAACTGTGACTATTCTTCTGAACTGTTATTAAACTGTTTTAATTCAAATAACACTTAATTGGTTATGTATGTTTATATAGAACTTCTAATCTCTGTAAAACAAGTATAGACATAATTTGTGATGCTGAGTCTCTCATGACAATCTAATGAAGTTTGGCTTTTTTTTACACACTATGCATGTATATAATGATGTTTTCAGTGATTTTCAAATGTTTATATCTGATAAAGCACATACAAACAAATAAATGCCATATATGCATACATAATTCGATTTTAAACAGATAACAAATAATACATGGAAATGTTGAAATGCAAGTAATTAATTAATTACAGCTAAATCACAAATTCTTACTACTGAAAGCCGTTAATAGGAACCTCACTTTATATAAAAAAAATTTGATTTTATGTGATCACATATTTAATACTCACGGGAATCACCAATATTTAAAAGTGTCACAATGATGACAATAATATATTTGATCAGCGTTGTATACACACACTTCACATGCACATACACGTGATCATGCATTCACACACTAATATACATATTATATATATATACAGTACCACAGATGTGCTCACACACATGCTCACACAGACTGACACATATATTGTATATATATATATATATATATTATTATGATATATATATATATAAAATTATTATATCTATATATATATATATGCATAACTGCTGTTTGCCAAACTGCAATATTTGTATTTATAATTATGCACTTAAATATATGTTTACATACATTTATATACATAATTATTGTGAGCTCCTGCAATCTGTCTGGCCAGTGATCTTGCTGTTCTTGTGTGACTTGTCGTATAATGTTAATATAATTAGAGCTTACTAGTCTTATTAAGATGCTTTACACTAATGAATAATCTGCTTGATTAATTACAAAATATTTTGACAGAATTCAAAAAGAATTTGCAGAAATTACTTTGGATCCTCCACCTAACTGCAGGTGAGTTTGCATCATGATTGTGTTCATAATTTTGCAAGGCTGTGGTAAGAAACTGTTTCTGCCATCACAACTTCACCGTGTCATACAAGATAGAATGATGCACAGGGCTGAAAAGTCTTTTTAACCCTTTAACTATGAGCACGCATCCAAAAGTAATTTAGAGACGAATGCTGCTCATCGTTAAAGGATTAAATATCATGTGGCAAGTTGGAGTGAGTATGCACCCAACACCTGGCTGTCTGGAAGTATCACATATTGTGTTAGTAACAAACATACTGCAGTTTCAAAGAAAATTATATTGTATTTGAAGAAAAGTTAATTAATAAATTGGGCTTTTGTTGATGTACCAATATTAATCAGAACTGTTATCTTCTTGTTAAAGGCCATGGGGTGAGTTGGTGTACCTATGCCCCCCACCAGATATGCAATTATGGTGTATGGAATTCCCCTCCTATATAGATAGATTCCGTAAATGGGATGTCACATGAGACCATTGGTATAATATTGTTCATAATTATACCTGTGTAATAGGAAGTGGACTTCCATAGTGTATAACTTGACAGATCTCTTGGATGCAGTTTTTGACCAGCCAGATAGATGGATATGGGGCATGGTTAATGTTGAACAGTTGGATGGATGAACCATAATTTGTCAGTTGGCCTATTCCTTGGAGAAATGCATACATGTCAACTTCTTTTGAATGAAATATAAAGCAAGATTCAGCTTGAGGTTCTGTCACTTAAGTTGAATATTGATTCCATGTGATTTAAAAAAATTGAAATTGAGGTTTACACGTAGAATACGTCACAATAATATTGCTTAAAAATTTACTATAAATTAGTTGAAATGCGCCAGACAAGAATAAAAATTTTGTAGATGATATATTTTCGTGAACATAATATTATCTCAGTGTTTGTGCAAATCTAATTGAGAGATTTGTTTGTGTTGTGTAGTACATTATTCGATATGTGTAATTGTAAACTTTCATTTCCAAATGCATTAAATAATTAACTAGAACTCGAATGAGTCTGTCATTTGTCTGCAAAATGCTACTTTGTATATAGTCAAATCTATGACCTGGTACACTTAATATTATAAATTTTTTCTATTTAAAACTTGACTCGTTATATCCTGTAATGGTTATTCTAGTTAGCAGCCTACCATGATCATAATACATATTCATATATGTGCATAGCTGCTTGTGAGTCATGCAGCCATGATGAGCTTCTAGCTGGCATTCTGTGTTTGTTGTTAATTTCTCTCAAATAATCATCTACTGCTTAGCGGTCAATACCCTTTGTGTTAAGATGCCATTTTTACTTTTCCATGTGTCTGTTATCTGCATCATGTTTTAGTGCTGGACCAAAAGGAGACAACATGCTTGAATGGGTCTCTACTATCCTTGGACCTCCTGGTTCTGTCTATGAAGGTGGAGTCTTCTTCCTAGATATACATTTTCCTCTGGAATATCCATTTAAGCCACCAAAGGTAATGATATCTTCTGGAATGTTTTATCCGTCATCTGTCTTTATGCTGATAAGCAGACAAAGGGAATTGTTTCATGTGCTATTTGTGCTGAGAATGTGCTCCAGTATTAGTAATTATTTACGTTGTTAAATTGATATAATATTTTCTTTTTCTATGTGATCTCAATAGATGCGTGTACAATTGTGCATGGTGACATAAGGGTACAATTATATATCATAGTAGAAAGTGGTTACTTAATTCCAATTCTATCACTTGGCAGCTGAAGACGTCATAACTTAGAAATGTTACATGCAAATGATAATATCTGGAAGAAAATGTGCAAATAAAACCAGTCAAAGGAGTTTTTATGGTTAGAAGTGTCTGTGTCATATGATTGGTTGAATTCGTTGTAGGTTGTTTTCCGGACTCGCATTTACCACTGTAACATCAACAGTCAGGGCGTCATCTGCCTTGACATTCTCAAGAAGAACTGGTCCCCCGCTCTGACAGTTTCTAAAATTCTCCTCTCCATCTGTTCACTACTGACAGACTGTAATCCCGCTGACCCTCTTGTGGGCAGCATCGCAGCACAGTATCTCCAGAACCGCGAAGAGCATGACCAAACCGCTCGATTGTGGACGAAGAGATACGCGACTGGAATTCAACAGAGCTAACTCTTTGGAGACACTATGAAAGGAATAACTATCACGAAAACAATCATTTCATCGAGTGATCTAATTAAACTTTGTCAATTTGCTATCACACATTATGCTGTTTAGATTAATGAAAATTTCTGTAGAACTATGTCTGTAGTTTACATAGTTGAATCTGCTTAACGTTGCTATTTAGTTTGTGTTTTTGAAAGCAAATCATGATCACTATAGGAGCAGAGAGAAGCCGTCAATGATTATAATCAATAGTTTTTGTTCTATCATGCCAATATTTGTTATTTATTTTAAAATTATTATTATAAATAATGGTATTTTTATTATTATTATTGTTATGCATGTATTTAGTTTGTTTTCTGAAGTAGATAGGATACGTCTGGACTTAAAACTATAGAGAAATTAAAGTGATGATTCTCATTACTTTTATTTGTTGTTATTACCTCATGTCTGAATTTACAAAAATGGCTTCATTTGGTGAAGAATTTGGATTATTTGACAATATTTTCAGGTAGTTCTATCATTTCATAATTGTTAAAATTCTGGTTTAGTAACAGCTGTTGCAGGTAGGTCTAATTAACTATCAAATTGTCTGCTAGCACTTGCTGTTTGAAAGCACCATTCAAGTCCAGTCCAAGAGGCTAATTCATCTCAGTTTTTGTTTCCCTGTTTTATGTTTTTATAATTTTTTTTGTTGAGAATTTGATTTAATATTCTTGCTTGTGACTTCAAATTACTTAGCAGTATGATCTTGATGCAGGTTTGTCACATCTACCAGCTTAGCTTTCTGTTTCTGTTTGATTATTACTGTGAAAGTGTCTGCTATCTGTTTAATTTTCTTTGGTCAAGTATGGGTAAGTAGAATTTTTAAAAGTTTAAAAATTAATAATTAGGCTGAGTTGATTGTGATAATTGTTCTCTTAATGATTTAAATTTTATTCAACCAATGTCTTGACAGCCTGTTATTTAAATTTGACAATTGCCAATATCTATGCTGGTCTTTTTCTGTTGAAGTAATTGGCTGTTGTCATGTAAAACTTATTTTTTTAAATCTGGGAAGTCTTGACAATGATGGAGTGGCATTCCAAATTGATATTGGAATAATCCAAAACTGGAGGGGCACCTAGATGACGTGTGTAAATGAATGTTAGCCAATTTACTAAAAATTGATCAATTGCGATTATTGCAGTGGTTGGTATATGCAATCTGTGCTGTCCTTGACATAATTTGTGGCTCTGATGGCTTCAAGGTTGTTTCAGCAAATATTGGATTAAATGCATTTTCCATGATTTTTACTTTTAGTCAATCATATAACGGAATTGTGATGGAAATAGATACATGAAAGTATATGTCTTGTATCTGGACACAAGCACACAGTCATATGTACATTCATATGTATATATACCCCGTGTTGTGTCAAAAAAAGATGTCTTTTTGCAATGTTACACCTGTCATGTTCTGGGCTTCTGCTACCCATGTAAAGGGCACTTAATTTCAATATACCGAAATGACCATAGCTTCTTAAAAGTTTGAAATGGCTCTATGTAAATGTCGTCAGTGTTGTGTTTCGTGCTATTGAGAAATTCTTAGTCACCATACCATGTTTCCAGATGCATTACATCTATTACTTTTTCTGGACTAAGTTTGTTGTGTGTTAGGTGCATTCTGCACTTGAGGTGCTATCTGAAACATAAGTGCACATTTTGCTGACAATACTCTTAAAACTTGTGTTAAAGTTTATTAGCACTTTTTGAGCACTCCAAGGTCAGGATTGTTGTGCCAATCAATGATACAGCAGTTTCAGTTGGGCCACATTTATTGAGTTTAAAAAATATTTGTAAATGAAGGAGTTGTTTGTAAGCTTATGTGCTTTCTTTTGCTGGTATTCAGTTGAAATTGAAGTGGCTGCTACACTTGCACGTTTGTATGGTGATGTCATTTTAAACTGCCTTTTATATAAAAATCACAAAACCTGCTCTGTAAAAGCAACATGTCTATGTGTTTCCTTGAAGTGTTTATTTGAATTGTAATGTCTTGATACATACGGCTTAACGGCTTTGTGGAACACGATGAGTATTTTTGGAAAGCCTTTTATGGGGTTTCAATTGATGCTTTCAGATTATTTTCAGAAGAACAACTGCTTAACAGTTCTTATATAGCAGAGATTTGTTTTACCCAGCCTTCATGTAGTGATAACTTTATTCCTTGTATGCTTATGACTTGCTATGCTATTACACCATCATTGGCTAATCCTAACATGCATAGCAAATTTCCATTTAAACTACAAGTTTGCATGGTGTTTTGATTTGGCCAGAGTAGATGGATGGCTTAAAGTGAATTGGTAAGTGGATGGACTTTTGGTGATATATCGTTTGAACAGGTTACAAAAGTTAGGTATTAACGATGGCTCTGCGCCAAGTTTCCTAGTAATATTGACTTGAAATGATTTAAGTATATATCAGAATGGTGTGTTTCCCAACTTTTGTGTAGTGATGACATGATTCCTTGTATCTTTGATTACTCTGTGTTTTTCGACATTTGAGATGATAATATTATATTATTGCCTGGTGTTGGACCCCCAAGCGTGTATTATACAAATTCTTGTTGCATATTGAAAATAATTATTGGCAAACATCATTTCATATGGATTAATGACTTTTAGTGGTAATTCCATTTAGCTGATTTTCATTAAGGGTCCATCCATATATTTCGTACGCAAAAATTGGATTTTCGGACCCCTCTGTTGCACCGTGTACATTTCGTGGCCCCCCATGCAGACATACATCTGAGCTGTACCCCCTCACATTGCAAAGGTTAAATGGCTACCGAAATCTATGAGACATTGACTTCAGCACAGGCTATTTTTTTACGTTAAGCATCATATTTAACAGCTTAAATTTGCTAACTGTTATGAAGAAATAAAACACTAACGATACTTTTATTTTAAAGTTTTAATGCTTCATAAAATTTATTAAGCAGGAATATAGTCTGTGATTGGGTTTACAGTTCTGATTTTAACATTCCTCATTGTGTATGTCATAATTAGACAATTATATTTGCGTACGTACATATTTTCAGGGCGCCATCTCCCACCGTAAGCACCCGTACGCAAAATCGCCAGCTATTTGAAACCCCTCCCCCTCTCTGCGTACGTAATATGTGGACGGCCCCTAAGCTCATGTTTTGCCATTTTATGGACTGAAGTTGTGTCATCACTTTTGTTGTTGAATTGGGAGTTGTTTAAATCATTTGACCTTATTCACTCTTAATCTCTCTTTTCACTCGTCTTTTACTCAATCTCCAGCCTTCTGTCTCTGCCTTCGTCTCTATCTTGCTTTCATTCCGATGACGACCTCTCTCTAATACCTGACCTCCAGGGGCGGCGATACCGAGGGGGACAATTCCCCCATCTTTTACAGATAGGGAACACGTTATACATGTGTTCCCCCCCCCCATTTCCTACCCCTCTCATTGGGTGCCCCCCTCCCACCTGTCCTTGCCTCGATTGATAGATCTGTAGCTTCACATAGAACTATTTAGCCGCTACGACTCTTATCTGTTTCCTTAATTATGAGTCCAAGCAAACAGTTGCTTAGTTTTCAGCCAATGGATGGGGGCTCAAGCAGGTCCACTTTAATATCTGTTACAGCACTGGGCATTAATCAGTGTCACCGCCTCGGACGATCTCCATAGATATTATCTCCATAGATGTAGCCAGTGAGTTCTATCAACTCCAGGATCCGTTCTCATTCTGTATTTCTCATTCTTCCCAACTCATTCATTCTATCAAATTAGAACAGCTCTTGATATTCGTCATACACATCTACTTAAGGAGATTGTTGATGCGATCATAGATATAATATTATAATTGATACAATTGTACAGTCTTAATAAATTTCCGTTAGCCACCATACATCCTGCATAAGATTCTGCATTGCAAAAAGCGAATTTATACAAATTATAGTTGTGAAATACAGGGATGTGGTCTCGAGACCGCGGT
>OY365808.1:33015203-33038468 GCA_959347315.1 Bimastos eiseni | reverse complement strand
AAATAATACCACCTCTCACTAAAGAAAATGGATCTCCAAGCATGTTCGAAGTATCCACCCAATCTTTCACGCATGCTCGAAGTCTTCTCCGTGAAGATCCGCATGATTTGCTGATATACTTCTGCGGCAGGTGGTTGCATGTAAACTGAAAGTCTTTCGTCAGCTCCTCAGTGCTCTGCGGCTTGGGATGAATTTTTATAGCGTTCAAGCATAGCTCCCCAGGCGTGAAAATCAAGAGGTTATGGTCTGGTGAGTGTGGTGGGCATTCAGCTTTGCCAATGAATTTACTGAAGTTATTGTCAATGAAGTCCTGAGCCATCTTCACCGAGTGAACGGGTGCACGTTCTGTTGAAAAATGAAACCAGATGGCAGAACCAATTTGCATTCATCAATGAGTCTGGATAGCAGAGTTTCAACATAAAGTGCAGCGCTTACTCTGTCCCTGTCTGTCGTGGAATGCAGTCTTCCATAACTTCCGTCCCTCCGTGACACACGCCAGTAGAAACCATGAAGTGCATCGCAAACGTGGCTCTTTCAACCGCCGGACGACTTTCGTGGACATCACGCATTTTGCCGACAACCCAAACGCAACCGTTCTGAACCGTTTTGATCGTTAACAGGTAAAAGATAGATTTCGAAAGATTCTGAGATGATCCTCTAAGAAATGCAGACAGGTGAATATCAGGTTTAACAATTCGCTGAACAAACGATCGATAGGCCTTCAGTTCTTCAGCGTTTCCATCAGCAAGTCATAGGCCTGCTAATCTTCACAAAAGGTTCATGCTTGCGTGAAACTGGGGTGGGCACTTCGAACATACTTTGAGATTAACTGTTCAACAGATTTCTGAATTCGTACTGAACGTGGTGTTATTTGAGATTGAAAATTACAAGTGATTTTATGCAAATTCTGCGTACTGTAACTTTGAAAATGTGGGATGGGAATATTTAAACCACTGTAATTTGTGAAGCAATGAAACTTTTTTAATCTTTAAACTTTTGTAGAGAAATCGCAGTTGATTGTGAATAAATTTCATTTATTGGGTTGCACATTTTTTATTAAGACACCCTATCATATATATATATATATATATATATATATATATATATATATATATATGTGTGTGTGTGTGTGTGTGTGTGTGTGTGGTGTTTGTGTGACTGTAGTCTGTACGTGTGTGTGTTAACTATACGAAACAGTCTTTTGGTCTGTGGATTTAGAGCATTTGCTATAGAAGACACGAGTTTAGCGGTTAAACGTCTTCTTCCTCTTCCTCTTCCTCCGCCTACTCTCTCCTCCTTCTCCTCTTGCTCCGCCTACTCCTCATCTTTCTCCTCTTTGTCCTTCTCTTTCTCCCTCTCCGTCTACACAAATTCACTTCCGCTCCAGCCCCAGTCTTACCTCAGCCGCCATCGGCACTAGTGAGGGCCTATAGCAGCAGCAGCTGTTTTCGCAAGAGGTTGTTGCTATGGCAATCCATCCAACAGTAGGCCTACGTCCTCGCACTCGCTGAAGCTACATCTGCATCTTCGATCGCTGTTGCTCCTGCTGCTGATGAATGCCGTTTTCGTCTTTCAGACATTCGGCAAAAAGTTCCCGAAATCCGCCAAACACCAAATGCCCGCGATTACCGTAGTACTAGGAAGTCGCTCTTCAGAATTTACATAAGCCCAACGTGTTTATGTATAAATGATCCTTACCACCGTTTGCCTTTATAGTCCACCCATGCATGAATGATATGGTAAGGGTTTGCAGTAGGCCTATGCTGCCCGGAACGAAGATCGCCCGGACATGCCCGGACATGTTACGCAGTGGCATTGCATTCGGTTGTTGTCTAAACGTGTTTTAATAGAAATGAATCTTTACGACTATTCAGAAATCATTAGGGACTTTATGATCTTGACTGGGTAATTGATGACGATGATCATGACGTGTTGCATGTGACAGTTTTAAAGAAAATATTGACAAGTTTTAAAAGAAGTATATATTGAGTTTTCGTGTTTCTAAATGAACGTAACCAGAAGGATAAAGTTATATTTAACTGTATTTTGATTTTATGCTGATCTGAAGCAGACGTCTTCTTGTAGTCAGATTGTTACCAGTTGCTGCAATAATATTTCTCACATATTCAGTAGCTTGAGCTGTTTGGTACATCTTAATGTGGAAATTTTCTTAGTTGTTTAGTTGCTTAAGCTGTTACAAACATTCAATATGCAAACAGTACGAATACAAACAAACAAACAATTGGTTCATCTTTAATATTCATTGACATCACAATGAGTTCTGTTTGGAACCATAAGAAAATGTCAGCCCTGAATTGTCGACACAATCCAGATCGTATGTTGGAGTTTGTGACTGAATGACAGCTTGAAATACAGTTTAGAAATGGCAATGCCATTTCCTTACCCACCGTAGTTTGACTTCTCTTAGGTTTTCAGGAACGTTAAAATTTCGACTGGACTTCTCCTGCAAGTATTCCCTAGTAGGCTTACTACGGTTTCTTCTAAAGCGATCATCGACTGAGAAAGTCCTGTAGATCCACCCTTGCGTTGCGATAACGCTGGTAGACCCATAGGCCTACCTACGTTGGGACATTTATCGAGATCGTGTGCATGTCATGGCTCCTATAATAGGGCGTAGGCCTTTACAGGTCAATGTAAGAGGGAACTGTGCTACAATCAGCCATGCGAAATACATTGGCTCTATGAGCGTAATGCTTCTGCGTAGGCCTACGTGTCTCGCAAACTATGTTCGGTCTAAACAACGGAGCTACATAATTATGTCTCTCTCGGTCCCATACATCCACAGACCCAGACTTCGTTGCTCTGCTGGCAGGCGATCTGCGTATTATCTCGCCCTAACTTCATAGATTTTCTCATGGTTCTTCGATCGCAGCTGTTGGTCGATCATTCTGGAATAAGCTGCCTCGTTACCTTCGACCTGAGCCTCTGGACTTTATTTGTTTCCTTTCCATATAAATGGCCTTTGAAAGCTACGTATTCGAGCGTGGCTTCATGTTGTCAGGCTGGAGATATCTCTGGTGAGTTATCTTTAAATATCGATATATAATTGTACAACTACAAGTACGCTATAGAAGCCATTAGATTGCACGCCATGGACCAGTCATTAGAATGTTACATCGCCCTGCATAGGAAATCATGTCTCAGCGCCGCACTCAATAACCCTGGCAAGATGCTGCGCATTTAGATCGACCAAAGAACCTTCGCTGCAATGGTTGAAATATCCGTGCTCGGCTATCTGAGTGTAATATAGTGTAATGCAACAATCAAATAGCGCCATTTTGCAGCACGCAAGAACAGCGATTTGTGAGTTGCAACACAGATTATCATATTATGAAGGCTACAGGCAGAGACTGGTTCATGTTGTCTCACAGCAGACGACTGAATGCTTTTGAACTGAGATAAACCAAGAGGAGATGGGCGATCTATTACTGCTTTACGATTATTCACACTTAAGTCTTAGACTGAACGTAGTGACGCAAGACTCCTAAATCCAATTTCTCGTGACTTTCACATCGAAGGAAATAACGTAACCGCACATTTTTTGTAGCGCCTTCAGTCACTCTTTCTATTTTGCATGCACGGCTGGTTGACTAAAATATGGATGGATGAGGTGTTGTGAGAGATAAGATAATAGATATTTATTCGGTCAATGGGTTTTCATTCGATGTTATACGGTAGCACCGAATGCTTGGAATGTCGAATAACACAGGACTGCACATACATACATACACAGCCCGCGTTTCTTTCTTTGCTAGGCTGTCTGCACCACCACCACCACCAGCAGCAGCAGAGAGCGCTCCAGATACGACGAGTAGTCTTAGAGGCTTCCTGGATATTGCTGCTGCGGCTACTGCAAGGGCTGTTAACCTTGCGGGAGAAAGCCCCTTTGGAAAAAGAGGTGCGTATACATACTGCGCGTACAAAGTGGATGGATATTGCGAGGGATAGAGGAGGGAAGGAGGAGGTGGAGGAGGAGGAGGAGGAGGAGGAGGAGGGGAGGAGTGGCATGAGGTGAGGCAAGCACAGCGTCTAGATTTGTGAGTCGTCTTCTTATCTTCTCTGGCTCTCTGGCCCATCTAATATATTCCCCAATTACTAACTGCGGCGTCTGGGACTCTCGAGGAGTTGGAACTGACAGTCAGCCCTCGAGAGACCGGCCACCGATCATCGACCGACCGACCGCGTGCACGGACGAGGCCCTAGGACGCGGACAATATTCGATATAACCAGACAAGGAGGAAGGGAAACAGAAGTCAGGAAGGGTGGAAGGCTGGGATTCAATCTGGAATTTTCCGCATTCCCACTCAGTGATTTCTACTTCAACTCTTGCCATAGTGCGAATAAAGTTTGTCAAAAAGTTATGAACGATTACTTTAGACCTATAGGTAGTTTGCTTCAGTCGTTTCTCAGTGTAGGGTTTCAAAGACGGTTTAACTGATTATCGATTGCTTTGTGGAATTGGATTTAGCCTTTGATCTTTGCCGGACACGTGATCTATGACAGATCGAATAATCCTCTTTGTGACGAGGTATGTTAGGATATCGCTTTCCTCCCCCCGCTGCGCATTATAATTATACGCTCACCATAGTTAAAGTTGCCTACTCATGACGGCTGCATCGGAGCCTCTCTTCTGTATGCATATATATATATATATATTTATATATATATATATATATATATATATATATATATATATATATATATATATATATATATATATGTACACTCCATGACCAACTACATGATAGGCCTGGAAGGAAATGCTCGCGATTTATGCGCAGTTGCTAAAGAGAAAACTGCTGAATGAATTTTCTATTTTTACGGAAGTTATTCGATGTTAGGTCAAAATGTGATTTATATCAAATTATATGAACAAATAGATAGTACTATCATAAATTCAATATATATATATATGTATCTATATATATACACACGATTGGTTGGAGCGCTTAGCCTTTGACGCGGAGAATACGGATTGAGTCTCTTCTAGACAGTTTTCGGTAACGCCACTGTTGAATTGCATCAGCCAGAGAATTAGCCATGGGGAGTAGGCCCATTAGGCGCTTTGCTGTTGTAAACAACAGTAACTTGGAATCTGAGTAGGTGGCTATCATCTACCTCTTCCAAGCAGAAACATACTCACTTCTTTCAATGGAGAGAAGTAATGATAAAGGGCTGCATGGTCAGACAAGTTTTAGTCTGCAGTTTTTTTTATTGCAGTCATGCGCCCTTTACGGACCCAATTTTATACTCAGTATAGGCCTATGGGCATACAAGTGTATGCCGTGGCTAGATTATATTTTCATTCGTTGTCTGATGATAGAGCACATTATTCGTGACTTATAGTCACACTCATATAGATCTATTCATCTACAAATAGATTGCTTGAATACATTCACGTTTTGAACATATTCTAAACTAGGCTACTCCTATTAATATAATAATATTGTTGTTATCGACATGCTGCAGACGGAGCTGTAAGTGGGCCTAAGTGTTAGTCACAAAGGTTGAATTTAAATCATTAAACAGATACGAGGTTAAACGACTATAGACTAGTTTCCGAAAGTTGTCTAAAATAATTTTTGTTCGGAGTTATGGAACCTGAAGACAATGGGTCCATCCTACAGATTCGAAACAACGGTCAGTTGACTCACTGCATGCAGCCTACCAAAACTGTAGCGAATTGACGCCTTCCCAATTTATTCATCATTACTTCCACAGTTTCCTGTATTCATGAAAACCAGCGAATAACCCGGCTGTTGCTGAATGCATTATCTAGTTAAAGGTTGATAATGGCACAGGCCTTCATTGCTCTCATTTAAGTCAAACATCGTTATTAAAGCTTAAGTATTGATATACTTCATATCCAGATATGAAATAGATGGCGGCCATTAGTAAGGTCAAATAACATGATGCATGATATGTTGATTATTTATTTTGAAGTAATGCAGTGGCATCTATTGAACATTCTATACATTACAGTAATTTAGCAGGGTCTGATTGACTGACTGATGATTATGACGACGACAACGATGATGATAACTGCCAGGGATATAATTAACTACTAGCAACTTCGCTTTCCTAAACGCGGCTATTACAGACAGTGGGTGATATCAAGGGTTATCATTATTAGTAGACCTGGTAGACCTACAGCGCACACTTATAGCTCAACTGTGTGGTCTTTTTCGAGTACTACTTTATCACTGATATAATCTTAAAAAGGTTTAATTTTATTTAGGCTCGTATATATAATGTCTTAGGCCAAAACTCTGTTAATGTTTGCTTCACTAATTGTGATCTTGATTAGAATTTAGAATTACACTCTTTGTGCGAATGCATAGGCCTTCATCGTAGACTCCTGGTGATATTTGATTCTTCGTCGTAAATTATTCTGTCTGATTTTAAATAAGCTTCAAATTGTCATTGTTGAACTATGAAAACGAAGTTCAACAAAACTCGCCAAAATTAACACATTATTCTCAACATTTGAACCGCACCTCACCATTTAAATCTCGCTTCAATACGCCTCCCTACTTCTCATCATTTGAATCAAATCTAATCATTTGAACAATGTCTCATGGCCGGAACCAAATTTCATCATTTGAATCATATCTTGTCAATTAACCATGTCTCAAACAATTATCTCATTCTTGAAATATTTCTCTTTATTTGAACTATATCCCATAATGTGAACCATGTCTTATCATTTGAACCAACTCTCATGGTTTTAAATTCTCGTATCCTCATTGACCTTCAGTTTGATTTAATTTAAGCAATGTTGTCATTGATGTCATTTTATAAATTACTATTTCGCGCAATAGCCATCAGTTCAATCAGGGAAAGCGAGCCCCAGATTGTTGACCATGCGCACGAATTCATTGGTTTTAACTCAGATTAAATGTTAGCAACTTACTTCACATAACGTTTAGTAATCAACTCAATTGTAACCTATGCAAATATGAAATCAGGCTTCTTACTACTACTACTACTACTACTACTACTACTACTACTACTACTACTACTACTACTACTACTACTACTACTACTACTACTACTACTACTACTACTACTACTACTACTACTACTACTACTACTACTACTACTACTACTACTACTACTACTACTACTACTACTACTACTACTACTACTACTACTACTACTACTACTACTACTACTACTACTACTACTACTACTACTACTACTACTACTACTACTACTACTACTACTACTACTACTACTACTACTACTACTACTACTACTACTACTACTACTACTACTACTACTACTACTACTACTACTACTACTACTACTACTACTACTACTACTACTACTACTACTACTACTACTACTACTACTACTACTACTACTACTACTACTACTACTACTACTACTACTACTACTACTACTACTACTACTACTACTACTACTACTACTACTACTACTACTACTACTACTACTACTACTACTACTACTACTACTACTACTACTACTACTACTACTACTACTACTACTACTACTACTACTACTACTACTACTACTACTACTACTACTACTACTACTACTACTACTACTACTACTACTACTACTACTACTACTACTACTACTACTACTACTACTACTACTACTACTACTACTACTACTACTACTACTACTACTACTACTACTACTACTACTACTACTACTACTACTACTACTACTACTACTACTACTACTACTACTACTACTACTACTACTACTACTACTACTACTACTACTACTACTACTACTACTACTACTACTACTACTACTACTACTACTACTACTACTACTACTACTACTACTACTACTACTACTACTACTACTACTACTACTACTACTACTACTACTACTACTACTACTACTACTACTACTACTACTACTACTACTACTACTACTACTACTACTACTACTACTACTACTACTACTACTACTACTACTACTACTACTACTACTACTACTACTACTACTACTACTACTACTACTACTACTACTACTACTACTACTACTACTACTACTACTACTACTACTACTACTACTACTACTACTACTACTACTACTACTACTACTACTACTACTACTACTACTACTACTACTACTACTACTACTACTACTACTACTACTACTACTACTACTACTACTACTACTACTACTACTACTACTACTACTACTACTACTACTACTACTACTACTACTACTACTACTACTACTCCACCTGCTTCCCACCACTACTTCCACTACTGCTACTACTTCCACTTCCACCACCTATAGCACTACTTCCACTACTTCTTCCACTACCACTCCTACTACATTGAATCGCTGAGTGGGGCTTAATAAACTTTTGATTAAAATGACAATAACATTCATTTTTACTACAAAGCCTTCTATTAAATAAACGCTAGGATGCTGATTTTTAGCTCTGATGATTGCAAGTGCTTTTGTGATCTGTTTTTACGGCGAATGAAGGAAAGCAATGATCGAGCTGGCTCTTTACATTGCAATATTATTATAGATAAGACTGTAAATATCGACTTTATTCGGAATTCTTGGCACTGAATTCACGCAGGTCCTATAGTCGCAAACACGTCTTACAGTGTACTCGGCTACCTATAGTTACTACACATAAACTAATAAATAACAGATATAAATGATTTCTTTGTATTACGTGGGCGTCAGCTGCTCCGCCTAAATTCCGTGGGCATTCAGGTCATCAGAACTGCTCTATCAAAATACATGACTGGAACAACTGCGACGGTTAGATTTGGTCGCAATATATATATATATATATATATATATATATATATATATATATATGCGTTTGCGCCAAACTCTTATTTTCTGTCTGTCTATCTGTCTCTCTACGTGTGTCTCGTGTTTTGTGTTTGTTTATTGCGTGCAATAAGGCCCACGCTTTCATACGTGTTCATCATGCTCAGACTAAGGGGAAATTGGATAGAATACAAGATAACAAAAACGCTTTTGCTTCAAAGACTGACGTTGCATTCTGCTCGGCACCATGCTTTGGCTAGGTCCATATCATACAAAGCGAATATACTGAACTGGTTCTATGTAAGCACCATATAGTGCCAATTTCTTTAACTAGGCCTAAATGTGTTTACGTCTATGTTTCTCAGAGCAGAGAGGGACTTCTGGATTAATACACCTACACATATCGATCTTCCTCTAATCACATGCATTAATAATTTTGTGTGAAGAATTGGGCTAAACAGAACAATGACGAAAGTAGAGCCTACTCACAAAGTATTCTATGCACTTGGATTTCATAACCGATTAGGTTTTTGATGTGGGCCATCGAATCACTTAATCTTGAATCCGAGGGTCACACAAGTTTACTCAAAAGCAACGATTAAAATTTATTCCGTCTAATGGGACGCTAGGCCCTTTACGAGGTCAGTTTAGTTGAGTAAATGCGCCTAAATCCAGAAGTCATGTTTCAGTCTCCTCATAGAGTACCGTAGGAGTCTTTCCCCACAGATAGAAAGAGGCGATTAGTTCTCGGATTGACCTTCCTGGTAGATGTCTAGGACCCTACAACCGTTACAATAAAACATTACAGACAACAATAAACGTTCAAGAAGGCAGTAAGCCTTATAGGACTATTTTACTTCATTTTCACAAAAATTTCAGAATTTTTCAAATTTAGGCGGACAATTTAAAATGATTCGCGGGTCGCACGATATCCGCGGGACGAATATCGGACAACACTGGGGTAGCGTGGCGACACAAGCAAAAAAGTCCCCACTTTTGAGGCATATTTAGAGAGCGATTTATACATAGATGTAGGAGGACAATTCTACCAATATATAGGCCTATGCCCATGCTTCAACTGTGTCGTTTGTCCATATATTTCAATTAAATTAAATAGAGATATTGATATTACGTAGAATATACCTCTGGTAATTTAATCATAATATTTCTCTATCCTCAGCTTCATGTTAGTTCGTCTCTTGTATGGACTGTGGCACATGTATAAGACTTGTAATTATGTACTCCTAGATTTATGGTCAAGCATCATGGCTCATGCAGGCCTATCATGCCAGCTAAAAGCAAAGCTGAGATTCAGAGGTAAGTTAGTGAATCGCTAGTGCGTGTTTAGCCGGTCTATAGAAGGGTGACCGGACAGTTCGGCGCGGACAATTCGGCGCCGGGACAATTCGGCGCCGGACAATTCTGGGAACCGTATAGAAGATCATAAAGATTCATGGGCCCACTGTTGTCTAACTGCGCTAAACTTTGAGCCTGGAATATAACATGAATGCCTTACACCCATGTGTTTGATGCTGATGTAAACCGGGATCGAAATCGACCAATCGGTCTTTTTCGGTGTATTGTGCAGCGTGGGCCTTTCGTCTAGTACATAACATATCTCCAGAGCAGACAGAGCAGACAGGCAGATGCAAGCTGGCCAACCTCTATGCATAAAATAATGTAGGCCTGTAGTTACTCTGGTGCAGTTGTAGATCACATAGGCCTACACGTAAGCAGACCGCCACAGCTGCAGCTTCGGCATACCTCGCCTCCAAGTTACTCCTGTTGTAAACTGAAATGTAAACGAACATTTACGTAGTGCCATTATAAAGTAACTGCGAATGGTTATATTATTTCGTAGGCTTACAGCTGCAGTTGTAGACTATGTGCCTTAACTTAGATTGAATTTCTTTAACCATAAATCGACATGGCATATAATATTGGGCCACATTTGGAACTTTATATACAATTGCAGGTCGTCGATATTCATAGAATAGTGAGATGCTATTTAAAAGAATATTTATATGGCGCTTCTTGTGAAACCCATATCTGACATCTATTGTACTTTATTAGAGTGGTGGATTGGCAAGATCAGAACATATAATGGCCGCGACTTGTTTCGGTTGTAGCATTATATAACCGTACAAGCTAGCTTGCTGGCTGGCTGGCTGGCTAGTTACTAAACAATCAATAGAGAGATGCTGAGATAAACCCTTGGTAACCGATGTATCGCATTTGGTCTCTTCTGTCTGTAAGTTGACTGCTGTACCTGTGCAGATATAAATGCAGATGAACCGAGACCGATTCAGGTGTGCTGTTCCCAGAGTTGTATGGTCTCGAGACAGTGTTTCGGTCTCGAGACGTCTCGAGACAGTTTTTTAGTGTCTGACACTGTCTTGAAGTGAAAGTCTTGTTCTGTCTCGAACAAGAGATCTCGCAAAGTTTCGCGTTAACTGTCTTAAAATCTTGCGGCAATATAAAAACTGTTCTCAGGAATTGGTACTATACATGTATACATTATAAGTTTCAAATTGAAATTACGAATTAACCTTATTCCCGAAAACTGATACATTAGTATTTTACAGTATTTCATATAGGATCACTTGTCCTTTACTGTCTCGTACTGTCTCATACTGTCTTGAGCCTAGTGTCTCGGTCTTGGTACCTCACTGTCTCGGTCTCGACACCTCACTGTCTCGGTCTCGTCTTGGTCTAGAAGTTTAAAGTCTTGCATACAACACTGGCTGCTCCTCTGTACTCAGGCGTCAGAGCTGCTCAGAAATTGGTTAATGCCTTCAGCTTCTAACATCTGTATGATGTTGGTATCCCATGCTTGTAATTGTTTAATTTGGCGATGAGGCGTTAGAAAATTCCCGCAAGTCCTGTATTTCCTGTAGCAACCATCTTTTACGAATTCATTAACAAACGTAATAATTTCATCGTGAGAAACCATTCAGTTCTATACAATTGACTTCTGAACTGGAATCCTAATTAATTGAGATATGCATTGAAAAGCATGTGATAGATCGGTACGCGCACGACCGAAGGTGATGACTAAAAGACAGAAACGTCAGTTTAATGATTACTGACATTATTAGACGACTACTAAATAATGGCGACATTTAAGACAAAGACACAACGAAAGGCAACGAAACCCTCAGAGAGCAGGAGACAGATTTTCCAAAGACTTTACGCCGAACGTTACGCAAATAAGTAAAAGTAGGAGAGACGTAGACAGAGATATATAGACAAAAACAGACACATGTGCAGTTTATGAAGATAAAGATAGATAGAGACTTAGATACATAGATACATGACTCATAGATAGATGGGATGACACAAGGATACAGGGACTAATGAAAGACAAAAATACATAAACAAAGATATAAGAATCTACAGAGACAGACTGTGGCGTGCAATATGCATTATTTAAATAATTAATTTACGGCCTATTGGCGGTTTGATGCATACGCGCATCATTCTCACTCACAGGGATATCTTACTTACTTGCTTAGAATATTGAGTGGCAGATGTGGTCAGAGATAAGATAATAGAAGTGTGATCAAGATGTCCATGATTAATGACGCTCGAATGTCTCGTTCTGATGATCATGATCATTCCTAATGATCAAAAATAATAAATACAGGAGTCTATGATCGCGACAATGATCCCGATATGATGATGGTGCAGACGTCTTAACTGAGTTAAGTTCAAGAGCTTTGTATTTTTTTTACCAGATTCGTGGAAGAAGGAAATGCGTCTTGGATCTCCTGACAATAATTTTGCAATCAGCGTAAGCAAAGTAGGCCATCACTTAAAGATATGGAAAACAACGAAGACAGATAAACAACCATATAAAGCGGTAGACTGACAGACACATTAACACATAGTCTTGCATATTGTATAAATAGACAAAAGGAAAACAAGCTGACAGAGTTAGGGAGACGAGACAGACATACAGACCTACTGAGGGACAGACGGACTGGACTGGTCACTGTACTCAATGAACTTGCATCGGAAGAACGCAGAAGAATTTGTAAAAATACAACTTGTATAGGCCTACATATTTATGCGTGTCCAGCCCATCACATACATGTACACGAAGCCAATGACTGAGGCATGCCTACCTCTGACTCCGACACGTTCAAAGCATCCGGACTACTAAGCAACTCTAAGGAACCGAGGGAAGGTCGTCAGGAGACCGACAGCTGTGGGGCGCCGGCGGCCACGAAGGGGTCAGCCGCGGCCGAGGAGGAGCCAGCCATCGAGGGCGAGTTTCGAGCAAGGCAAGACGGCAGAGGGGAGGGCAAAGAAAGCAGACCATCAACATCACCAAGAACAACAAATCACCAAGAAGCTAATTCGCTCAGAGGTAAGTCAATCAGCTAGTCAGTCAATCAGTCAGTCAGTCAGTCAGTCAGTCAGTCAGTCAGTCAGTCAGTCAGTCAGTCAGTCAGTCAGTCAGTCAGTCAGTCAGTCAGTCAGTCAGTCAGTCAGTCAGTCAGTCAGTGATTGACACTCAGTCAGTCAGTCAGTCAGTCAGTCAATCAATCAGTAAGTTAGTCAGTGACTGACACTCGATCGGTCGGTCGGTCAGTGATTGACAGTCAGTCAGTCAGTCAGTCAGTAAGTCAACCAGTCAGTCAGTCAGTCAGTCAGTCAGTCAGTCAGTCAGTCAGTCAGTCAGTCAGTCAGTCAGTCAGTCAGTCAGTCAGTCAGTCAGTCAGTCAGTCAGTCAGTCAGTCAGTCAGTCAGTCAGTCAGTCAGTCAGTCAGTCAGTCAGTTAGTCGATTATTCATTTGGTTATTCATGCGTGTGCTCATTCTGTCAGGTAAGCATCTGTATGCTGAATCAGCGAATTGAACTTATCTTCCAATAAACTGAACATCAAACGAATTAATTATCCAGCCACCGAACGCTATAGTTTGTCTAAGACTCTAAGACTAATTGATCGAGTACGTTAAACAAATGGGTCTAATGAGGTTCGTCGATTGTCTATTGGCTCAATTCGATGGTTTAGATCAATGTCTGATTATGTTTCGTTTCATTGCATTAGCAAACGGTAGACTTTGTGTCATTGCATTGGTGTGATTCTTTTCAGCTGCAGCAGCCTATCAACCGGAAGTGGGAGTAAGGCGAACAACTTCCTCCAAAGACATGGCGACGATGCTGTCACCGGACCCTCAGTCTGACCACGAGGCAGGTCCCGCGCGCGTCACAGTCGCTGGCGTGCCTGGTCAGGAATGGTCACCTCATGCATGCACCCCTTCACAGTCCCGACTTAATGACCCAGTCTTCAATTTTAATTCGGACACTTCCAGCACTTTATCATTAATAGGGACGGACAGGTTATCTCCCTATTCCATGCCTGGTGTGTTGTTTTCCCATGGAAAGCTATCTCCAACACCATCCTGTAAATCAGTATGTATCCAAGGAGTGTTTCCTCTGTATTTCTTTCATTGATTTCACTTACTAAATTGCACGGTGTCTGATTTTGCAGTGTTACTGAATGAGTTCAGTGTTAGATGGTTTATACATGCATATTTGCCTACACGAATGTTTGTCATTACATACACTCACTAATACGAACGTACTTACACACATTCATACATTTACACGATATGCACACGTACACACCGACTGAAGAAATGGATTAATACCTCACTCATTCACCCAAAACCTTGCACCTGCAAACATTCAGCCATCATCACCACCTAAGACCATCGACACAAAGCTCTCACCCAAACCTACAAACGAAATCATATATCACAAGCCAATTTAAACCACTCACCTAGCTCAGCCACCCATCTCACTCACCGAAAACCCATCCACTTAAAACAACACAAGCAAACCACCCAATGACACCCATACTATCTACCAACCCACTCAAACTCGCTCACTCGCTCGCTCACTCACTCGCTCATTCACTCATTCACTCATTCATTCATTCACTCACTCACACTCACTCACTCGCTCATTCACTCATTTACTCACTTACTCCCTCACTCACTCACACACTCACTCATTCGCTCACTCACTCATTCGCTCACTTACACACTCACTCACTCAACGTGCGCGTGCTCAGTTGAGAAATAATTAATCTTTAGGACTGTGAATCTTTCTAGAATAATCACGAGTGAGTTGTTCTACTAAAAAACAATGCTGTCAATTTAGTAGACTCATTGCGTTTTTATATTTATTCTAAATACATTACACATATCGAAGACACTGCATATATATACATTACATGGTGGCATAGGCATGAAATGCATGTGATGATGTGAAGTGCTAGCAGAACATGTTTATGATGGTCATGTGGGCAACATAGCTCTGTCGAACACAGAGACAGACGCCGATCAACAACGGACTATTTGATAGACAACCACGGTTTGTATTTCGCGCAGTCCCATAATTAACTATTTGGAACAGATGGAGCAGATTCAGTCAAATCTTTAACTACTAGGATGGTCCATCCAGGGTGAAGCCAAACTACGGTGCATGCCACCTCTTCTGTCTGTAAATATGCAATAGAATTGATTCAAGATTAGCCAAATTAGAAACCTATTCGTATCAAAGAGATGAAACTAGTATCCAGACATACATGTAGAATCCTATGTTAACTATCGTTAAGGAAATTATCTATTAAACCAATAGGTAGAAGAAATATGAGACAAGCACTAGAGACTGCTCCGGAATGCAGAGACTTTATAACCTTGAACGTTGATGTATGTTCGGTCGAACATGGTGATACAACACAGACTGTCCCAGCTACCTCTAAGCTAAATGAGCCTTGAAGAAGATCTTTAAAGATCAAGCTTCATCTTCTTCACCTCCGAGGCTTAAAATTAATCAAAATCCAGACTAAAAGCGAGACACTCTAGAGTGCATAGCAAGACCAGAGCAGAGTAGATGTAATTAAGTTTGAGCATAGAAATAGACTTAAGGCTAAGATTCATCTGGACAACCTTTGGAACAAGAAATTAAACTAAAGTTAATATAGCCACTGCTCAATTTTTTAATGATTTATTTCATATGCCTAACTGATTTGTGGTCTTAATTTTTTAAATCAGTTAGTTACATCAAGGGCCATTTGAAATTTGGTATACGCTATAAATGTTCTTTTAGAAAAAAATTATCCCGTCTGATGAACTTTTTTCAAATTAGACCAGCATCTCTAGCAAAGCATGGCCATGTGCACCATGCGCTAAAAAATGCTCTGCAGTGCTCTAAAAAAGAAATTCTACGTAAATTCTAAGATGAGTTACTCTAGTATTAAATTGGCTAGTTAGAGTGGCCTGCATCGCGTGGTCACGTGTTATGATAGCGCAGTGGGCGTGACTTCTGCCTCTGTTTGTTTCAGTTGGGTCGAAGCGTGAGTCCAATGCCAGCAGACACAAGTACCAAATTGAAGACGCTGACACCCTTCAGCCTCCGAACCCGAAGAGACCCACGACAGGCAGATGATTCTCACAGTTCCAGTTCGGAGAGGCTGTCGACGTCAGCGGATGAACTGCATCATCTAAGTCTGTCATCTGCCCTGATAATGGCGTCTGTGCTTGGCAGAAGATCTCCTCTGGGTCGCATTAAGGAGGGCGCCACCGACACCCCCTCTCCAGCGATGACGACGACGACTGGGGTTTCGGAAGCATTGACACAATCGACTCCAGCCATTCATGGAACATCCGGTGAAGAACCTCAGAGCGGACAGGAAGTCATTCAGTCGCAACCAGATGGACAAGAGAGCAAGCGCGGCGGTCGAGAGAGAGCAGCGATGGTCGACGAAGGAAGACCAAGACCTCGCTCTACCATCTACTCCGACATCAGGGAAAGAGTATTTGGAACTCAGAATCAACAGCCCACAATACAGGACCAGTTCAATTCTATGAGTAGACGTCCTGCATGGGCTGAAGCAAGAGGCTTGCATCCCATTGCAGCAGAGGCACCATCGGCTGTAGTTGACTCAGGTTTCTCTGAGGCCCTCACTCACCCTCCCGTTAAAGCACCAACCCAAGACCTACGACAATTCGAAGAGACATCGACCCAAAAGGCTGAATCCTCCGATGAGAATGCAGATCTGGCAACAAAGAGTGTCCCACAAATGCAAGACTCCCAATTCACGGCGGCTTGGCAAGACAAAGAGCCAGAGGTCGTCTGGAAGAAGCGCGAGAGCATGGACAAATCGAAAGAGACGACTCCATCACAGCATCCCAAGGATCTGCAACACCTAACTGGGCAAAGGCAAGATGCGCCCAAGGTCACGATACAAGCAGCAGCGCCAGAACAAACCAGAGACGTCATCTGGAAGAAGCCGGAAGACACTGAGGGCTCATCTGAGGGAGGGGTGATGACACAACAGCCAACGATCACTGTGCAACTGGCTGACCAATCAGACAGCAAGGAACCTGATGGAGAAGAACAAGGGATGCGCAGTAAACATACGACGGATATGGTAGAGGAATCAACTGGAGCAGTTATTGGACAAAGAACTACGCAGACAATGGCAGCCACGGTCCAGAAGCCAACTGTACAAACACCAATGACTCCTGCATCGACTTCTCAGCCGGTCAGCATCACTCCTCAGATAGACAGCGCGAGAGATCAGAGTGAGGCCCTAAAGGAGACATCCGCAACACAGACCCACGGAGAGCTTCCTATTCAGAAGAACGAACAGAAGGAGGAAAATGAAACAGTGGCAGATGTGGCGGAGGAAGAAACTGCAGGCGTATTGGATCAGCAGTATCCGCGTCAATTGACAACTCAGCAACGAGAACTACTGCTGTTGCAAAGGAAGAGACAACTGATGGACAACATGGCGGCGAAGAGGGCACAGGTGCTCAAGGATCTTCACAAGAAGATGGAGGATTCAATCGATATGGCAGGTCATTTCAAAGCGCCAGAAATGGGAACGGTCTTCACTCGTCGCAATGACAAACCATCGGTGGGGCCGACAGGGGTGCTAGGGGTGGCTGGGGTGGGGACAGGATCTGGGGTGGGGATGGGGCGTAACACGACGACTCCCAGCGATAGAGTAGGAGAGACGAAGGACTCCAGCGAAAGGCTGAACTCACTGCGCTCATCGCAGGGAACCCTAATACTCTATCAACAAGGAGAACCAAAGGAACTGCTGAAGAAGGCCGACAGCATCGAGACACTGGCAAAGCAGACAGCAGCAGCATCTCAACAACCGACTAAGGACATCCCTTCACCAGGTCACACTCCGCTGGATGTAGCACCGCAAAGCACCGTAAACCATCAGACCAAACAGCAAAAACCGATCGTTCAGAGTTCAGTGAATGAGACGAGAGGCCTCACAACTAGGGCACTCATCGCAAAGGATGTCCAGTCGAGCGGCGTCAAGCCAGGTGGAATATCACCTTCTCAGCTTTTCCATCCAGCTACGACATCTTCATCCAGCCATCCAGCTGCTAATACGGGAGTTCAGTCACCAGCTCTGCTGTTCACCCCAGCTACAAAATCTTCAGCCAGCCAACCAGTAATTAAAACTGGAGTTCAGTCACCGTCCCAGCAGTTTACTTCAGCAGCAAAATCTTCCGTAAACCAACCAACGGCTAAAGTTGAAGTTCAGTCGCCTGCTCAGATATTCACCCCAGCTACAAAATCTTCAGCCAGTCAACCAGTTGTTAAAACCGGAGTTCAGTCAACGGCTCAGTTGTTGACTCCTGCTACTACAAAACCTTCAGTCAGCCAACCAGTAATTAAAACCGGATTTCAGTCACCGTCCCAGCTGTTCACTGCTGCTACAAAATCTTCAGCCAGTCAACCAGTTGTTAAAACCGGAGTTCAGTTACCGCCACAGGCAATCACTCCGGCAGCCGTCAAAGAATCTCAGCCTATTGCACCGGGTGACGTCGTTCCAGCTCTCCAGCGTCCAGGTCAACCTACAACGAGCGTATCATCAGACACCATTCGACCAGTCTCCGTGGATGGGAGTCAGCCAGGGGCCTTCCAACTATCCTCAAGGTCAAGGGTTGACTGGGCCAAACAGAAATTCGCCAGTCCAGATCTCTTGGAAGCTAATTTTGGGATGGTTGCGGAATCTGTGCCTTCATTCAAGTCTTCCACTGAACCGACAGATAGCACAACTCTTGGAAAAGAGACACCCACAGCATGGACAAAAACAGCTGAAATCAGACGAGAGCCATCTGGTGGAGCGGGAGTCACACAGAGGGAATCAACTCAACAGCCACTCGCTGCGCAGTCGGAGGCACAGAATGCCATGAACTATAAGTCATCCTCAGCTCTAATGAGAGATGCGCGGAGTATCAGTACGCAGTCGTTAACAAATCTACGAGATTCTCAGGATATCACCAAGTTAACGTCTGCTACAACTTCCGTGAGTTCGTCCGGTTTAGATAGAGCTCAGCAACCATCTTTGGCTGCAACTTCTGAACCCTCGTCTGTACCTGTCAAAATAACTGGATTAGCTAGAGCTCCACTTTCAGTTCAAACATTTCAACTGTCGACTTCCGGTACAGCTGTTGTTAGTCCACCTAAAGTGGCAGATACTTTACAGATTACTCAGCAGTCAACAGTCACACCGTCGACAACGAAACCAATTTTACAAATAACTCAACAGTCCTCTGTCAAATCATTGGTGACACCGTCCAGTGTGCAAATGACACAACAGCAACCAGCTGTTAAGCCACCGGTTACATCGTCAACGTTACAAATAAGTCAACAGTCAACTGCACTACCACCCGTAGCATCGTCCGCTTTGCAAATAACTCAACAGTCAACTGTCAAGACCCCCACACCTCCGGTTGCAACGGAATTCGGTCAGCGGTATCTTGTAGGAACGACCTCTGCACATGGCGTACAACAACCAGCCATAGTCTCTGGAACAGCTTCATCTGGAACATCCACCGGCATGCAACTCGTTCAGAGGCCACCAACTGGAATGCCAACAGCATCAACCGCCGGGATACAGATATCGACTTCTTCCAGACAAGTACCGCTCTCGATGGAATCAAGAAGCTTCGAAACGTCATCTTTGGGTCAAGTGCCAGTAAGACCTCCAGCAGCAATCGAGGCAACTAAACCGGAAACCAGAAAGCAGCAGCAAACATCCGAGGAAACTCGGACCGTTCCGATTCTGGTGCGTATGCCAAGCGTGCCAAGTCAACTGGAATCGGTCAGCTGCAGACCGATCGTATACGCATGCGTCACTGAACCGGAAGTTCCCGAGATCAAGGTCGTCATGCAAGACGTGAAGTCCGTCGTCATCGTTCAACCGGAGATTCCCGAGAGCCAACTGGTGGCCGTTGTTCCTGCAGCAAATGCTGGCAGGCAGTCGAGCGAGAATATGAACACCACGACAATGGAAGCAGCTCAGCAGAGCAGAGGAGTGGAGCCACTGAGGACCATGGCGACGGCGACGACGAGGAGGACCACAAACGATTTCTCAAATCAGACCTCATTCAACGGACAGGTTAGTGGCTTCAAAGAAACCTTCTCTTGAGAAACTTGTTTCAATTGAGTTGTCATTTACGCTGAAGCAGAAGGAACTGTGTGTTAAGCATTTGCCTAATTGTAAACGACATGACTGTTCAAATCAGCAATTATTTATCACAAACCAAATAAGCCAATTGCATGCACGGACACACGATAAACATATCACATTTAACATAGCGCAAGATAACACAACATAGGTTAACACAACATAAGTTAACACAATATAAGTCAACACAACGTAAGTTAACATAGCATAAGTTAACACAGCGTAAGTAAATACAACATAAGTTAACACAAAATAAGTTAACACACAGTGAGTTAACGCAACATAAACTAAGTTAAGGGGAAATATTGGGAAGGGATTTCCAGATGGAAATGTCCTAGACCCCAATTACACGCAGCACCTACCTAAGTGCAAACGATTGACATCGTATCATGAAACAACGAACCCTCTTTTTAACTGTACACAGGACAAGGACCAACCGATGGCGCTACAGAAAGTTTCGAACCTTCCGCAGATTGCAACAACGCCGTACGTTTTCGAACAGCCGAAGGTCACTGCAGAAGAGAGAACATCGACCTCTGATTACCCTCTGAACATCAGCACCTCATCGATCAACATTAGCTCCAATGTCTCAACGCAAGTACAAGACGCAAGAAGCAGAGCGAATTACAACGATTCATCGTTAAGAAGAGAAGACGACCGACTGGCAGCGATGACCATAGGACAAACCACCCCATCCAACCGAGGAGGTTATCAGGTGCAGATGACGTCACCTCAGACTCCAACTGCAACAGTTACATCACATCCGGTACAAGTTGAAAGGTCAGATCGTTATCAGCGAAGATCGGACGTCGTCTCGAAGAGAGCGACAGAGGGTGCTGAGGATCGAGGCCCTTCGAGGGGTACGGACACCATCCGAGCTCCAGCACATGGTTCCGTGTCAGATCAAGGTCAACTCAAAGACATTTCATCCTTCCAGCCTAAAACGGAAACTGCTCCCATCTCCCCTCCACATGTCAGCTCGAACCAGAACCTCAATCTGGATCGCGGAATAACCAGAGACCGCATGGAAGACATCAAGAACTTGAAACGTGAAGATGTCGGCCGGTCCTTGATTCCAACGAAGCCAGAAGATTCCAGAAGAATTCAGACGACGAGCATCATTCTGAAAGACACCGAGAAGGACTCGGGACGGGTAGACGTTCAACTACGTGCAGCGACAGCCATTTCCGGTCAGCGGACACCAGAGCCCATAAGAAGGGAGAGCAGCAGCCTGACAGCAACCAACAAAGACCAACAACAAGCACCCTCTTCGCCTAAATTGAGCGACACACACAGCCTCAAGGACGCCGACAAGGATGCCTCGAAGGCCCTTCACGTGGCCCAGGGTCACCTTGGCACCAATCTCAGCCGTGTCGTTTCAGTATTGGCCAAGAAAGAAACCGAAGCCAGCAAACCAATTAAGAAGGTATTCGCTCAACGATTGTTAGCGATACTACTTTCTAAGATACGTCATCTTATGACACAAAGTGAATTAGTGAATTATCATTTTTCAGCCAATTTTGTAGTGTCGTATTTACCACTAGGCCAACAAGGCCCGGCGTAAGGCAGCACATTTCAAGAGGCGGATAAAGTTGGACTTAAAAATGTATTGATGCAACAAGCAAATGGTATCAAGTCAGTGGACTGTTTAATCATTGTGTCATATTGTTATTAAAGTGTAAACTAATACACTCGCTGTGTAAAT
Organism: Bimastos eiseni; assembly: GCA_959347315.1. NCBI lineage: Eukaryota > Metazoa > Annelida > Clitellata > Crassiclitellata > Lumbricidae > Bimastos > Bimastos eiseni. The sequence continues at coordinate 33,016,440 of OY365808.1, read as the reverse complement.
ACTTTTTATTTATTTTCATTTGCCGATAGAAACAGACTGGTAGTGCTGGTTTCTCTTCCTACTATGACGTCTGTTAAAGTTTGTGCTGATTCTTATTAAAGAGGGCAAAGTGTAAAATGTTTAATGTGCTTTTAAAGGGTTTGGACTCAATGGGAAAAAGCCTCGACAGCAGTGGAACCATTCGTAAGCAGCTGATCCAGTTGGAAAGTGCACTCAATCCATCCGCACTCGGAGTGGAAGCTCAGACGCTTCCACCAAAGCGGTCTCCGCGTCTGATCCGGAAGCCGAAGCCACTGCTCAGCAAATCGCAGACGATCGATGTTGCTGGACTGAAGGCTGACCGCGAGCTGGCCATTTTCCTGAAGACTAGGAAGGAACGGTCATCAGACGAAGAGGATGACTCCAAGTCTCCGCGAAGAATTTCACCCTTTGAACAAAGGTAAACAACACAGGGCACTCAAGTACAATCATGGTTGTGATCTAGAGATTTCAACAGCGCCCACAAAAGACATTTCTCTGTAACCCGCTTGTTCACAGGCGCTCAGTCAAAACAAACTCGATAAGCATGTACAGGCAAAAGATCCACAAGGGTAAGATATGCAGACAGTCAAAGAATCTCCATCACTGGCCTCACGTGCTACGTCTTCCGTCTTCCGTTGTCAATGAACGAACACCCTACCGTCAGACCGTGCCACAACGTCCCTCAACTTATCTAATCTATTCGAGAATAAAACTGATAAAATTACGTTCGCCCATGCCAATACCAATAAGACTATGTAGTGAGGATTCCATTTGGCTAAACCGTCGTCGTTGCCCGTGTTAGCCCTAATCACCTGGAAGCTGTTGTTGTTGTTGTCGTTGCAGACTGGAAGAAGATCATGGCGAGCCCGATCTGAAGACGGTCTGTGTCTCTGACAGAATCAAACTAATGGAAACCAAAGTAGGAAAGACGTTCTTCTCAGCACTCAGAGCACAGGCGACCGCTTTTAGGTTAGTAAATGTCCCTCTTCTTCTACTTTGTCGTCATCATCATCATCGTCATCGTCATCATCATCATAATCATCATCATCGTCATCATCATCATCGTCGTCGTCGTCGTCATCGTCATCGTCATTGTCATCACCGTCATCGTCATCATCAACATCATCGTCATCATCGTCATCACCGTCATCATCTTCATCATCTTCATCATCATCATCGTCATCATCATCATTGCCATCATAATCGTTTTCCTCCT
>OY365808.1:32989299-33015003 GCA_959347315.1 Bimastos eiseni | reverse complement strand
CTCTGTTTCATGGGACAAGCAATTTCACCTTCGCTCCTTACTACACCTCTCGCCTTGACCTGTCTTCCTTTCCTTTCCAACCTGCACACTCCTTTCTTTCACGATTTATAATTTCAGGTTTATAATAATAATGAACATTACACATGTATATTCATAAATACACACAATTATAATATGTACCGCAGATACCACTGTAATCAAGAGTCTCAGTTCACCCAGCTGAATTAGCACACAGTAAAGTACAGTATGCTTTACTTAGCTGAGCTTTTAATTGTTACGACAGATCTGCTTAAGAGTGTTAGAATTGGTGCTCGAAATGTGCCCCGCTTACACGGGCACAAGCACTTAGACGGCGACGCCAATGGCCGATAGCAGCATCAATGATCGACTGGTCAAAGCGTGCCCATTCGTCAATCAGACACGTTTAGAGTTCGTCGACGTTGGCTATTCTGGAGCGGTAAACTCCTGCAGCACACTCCATGCGCTATAGTCGACTCACTCGACTGGGTTAAGATCTGGTGAATTCGGCGGCCACAGTGTTGGAAGGATGAAGTCGGGTGTCTCTTGCTTCTGGAAAGAGATGTCGCGAGCTCGATGCGCCGGGGCGCCATCCTGTTGAAAGACAAAAACCTCGCCCTGGGATATTCGGCGTATGTTTTGCAGTGGCTTCTGGGCAAGAAGTTTGTCGAGATAGTATGGCCCATTCACTTTGACACCCGGTTCAATGAAATGGAGTTCAGTGCTGCAGTGCAGCCAAGTAATAAAATGTAAGCGTTATACAAAAAAATTGGTACATCTATGTTTAACAAGGTAGTGCGGTTATATGAGTCAGGTGAGGTGGAAAATTGATATACAGCATAAAACTTCAGCTTTTTTGCCATGTGCCTACCAAAATTTATTAAAATTGGTGGAAATTTGACGAAGTTCTGACAAAAACAATGCTTGGTTTATTTTGAGACACGGTGTAGTTAAGGTTTACAATAACACTAAATAATCACAACACACCATACGCACAATAGAATCATAAAAATTCGATCTTCTATTAACTTCTCCTCTTACAAGTTCTTAGAGATCCTGTTGAAGTCTGTTTGAACTGTTTCTGCTGCTGGTGTAGGACCGCCCAAACGGCCGATGAAGAAAGGACGGAGGAAGACAAGCGTAAGGATCGTATGGCTAATTTTGCCATGATCAGTGACGTCAGTGTCGGCCAAAGACGACGTCAGTTTCTTATGAAGCGCCATCTGACGAAAGGCAGAAGTAGCAGTCTTCCGATCACGTGCGACGAATTCATTAAAGCCGAAAAGTAAGTTCCTTGCTGTAGAATAGTTGAGAAAAATGATGAAGGTGTCTGGAAGCAATGCTTGGAAAACCTCTACATCGCAGCAAGGACAAAAGATAGTTCAGGCAGTGGTACAATAAGTTAATTTCGCCACCCTCGTATATCCCCGTGTCAAAAAATAAAGCATTGTCCCTCTAAACAAATTCCTGCGACGCCCATGAGCTGATCTGTATTATGATAACGGCGTTTTAGAAGTTTTAAGATACTATTAGATCGGATTAATAATGTTCAAGTGAACTATAAAAAGAATTAACGCAAGAAACGTAGACTGGTGTAATTGGTGCTGGTCTTTCTTGGAGCACGGCACAAACTGTGACTTCCTGATTCCAGAAGCATGTTGGGCAGAGGGAAGGGAGGGAAGGGTCAATGGTTCAACTGCCATCGGTTGTCGCACCACGTGACCGGCCTCCAAACGACGCGGTCGGCACATATACGTTGTCTGAGCGGATTTTAGTGTAATGGCTGCAGACACAATTGTAATATAGCAGACGGAATCATATGTACAGAAGAGGGAAGAAGTGCCCTCTCAGAAGTACGTCGTCACAGATACAGTCGGAACAGAGTCTTGCGCAAAGAATGAGGCTGAGACAAAGAACAAAGAACGTACAAGCACCGACGATTTGTAAGCCCACATGTACGCGAGGATGGTGGGAGTATCCGAGAGTAACGTAAGGACAGGTAAACAACGGTTAAATAAAAGTCCTATGGTAACTTAGTAAATTCGAATAATGAAATGATGAAACTGATGAAAAAACCCAGAAATTAACTGGAGTGGCACTTTTTAGGAATCTAGGGTCTCTTCCAAGGCAAGATAAGTTGGACAGTGGCACATCAATGTTTATAGTGGTAGACAACTAAGACAAGTAATTATTTCCATCAATCAACGTAACAGTCCATGAACCACAACCCATAGAAGGGATAATTGGGGTCGATTGGAAGGAAGGAGTTAAGGTCATTGGTCAATATGAATGAGACAAGGGTGAATAAATCAAATGATGATGCGAATGTTAGTAAGACCTTCCATCATTTATATTATATTAGACATCTATTCCTTTATTTGGAAGAATTCACGATGACAGATCATATATATATATATATATATATACATCGACAGCGATGACGAATTCGATAAAATGGTCGAGGTTAACATTAAACAACTTGAAGGATATATATATATATATATATATATTACATATAGTCAATAAGAACGTTTGAATCAAAAGGCGCTTGCTTATTTTATGAACACGTATTTTTCAAATTTAATATGAACAGTTGATTTCTTTGTGTTTAGTCGTCCTGTCGTCGAAAGCCTTCGAGCTGAAATACTAAGTAAGCACCGTTCGCCCTATTCTCTGCGCTTCGTACATCATCACCACTCGCGTATTTTGCCAAAGAGACGCTACATCCGCCATCGGTCGCTGCCCTTGAGTCTCAGTCGCTTCCCCGACTCAGTGGTCGTCGCTGCCGGACGCTCCCTGCCCAGCACCAGACCAGCGGCGACCAGTCGTTTCCTCACAGCTCCAGCGATTTCCGTGATAGCAGAGGAAGGAGTGACGTCTCCGTCGTCGTCACCTCTTCCGCCACTTCCGCCTGGATTCCGTGAAGCCAGTCGTAGGGAGGGCCAAGCGACGGGCGAGGTGCCTCGTTCGGCCTCTCAACGTCTTCGGCTTCAGATGCCTCCGTCTCCTGCGATCGATGTGAGTGGTATCGTCCCATCCTTCGGATCTGCTGCAGAGCCAGCCACTCCTGTCAGCGCCAACGTCGCTGCAGCCAGAGGTCGTCCTGGACTGATGCGAAGAGCAAGCGCTGACGTTCTCGACAGCGATGACGAATTCGATAAAATGGTCGAGGTTAACATTAAACAACTTGAAGGAGTACAGGTCAGCACCAACGTTGTCACAACCAAGCATAAGCAACAGCAACAACCACAAGTTCCGGTGCAACAGCAGCCATCGATGCAACAGTCGCATACTATGCGACAACAGATTTCGACTCAACAACAGATTCCCTCACAACAGCAGTATTCAACACAACAACAACAATACCCAGTGCAACAACAGTACCCAGTGCAACAACATTACCCAGTGCAACAACAGTACCCAGTACAACAACAATACCAAGCACAACAACAGTACCCAGTGCAACAACAGTATCCAACGCAACAACAATACCAAGTGCAACAACAACAGGTCCGACAGCCGTCGTATCAAGAGCTAACGACGAAAGAAAGGTATTCGGAGCATCCCCCATCACAGCAGCCTCAACGGTCCCAGCAACAGCAGCAACAGCATACGAATGTGGGGGTTAGAGGCCATGCTACATCGTCTCAACCTCCGGATCTAGCGCAGGTCCAGTCTCCAACTGACACGTTTACCCTACAGCCAATATCATCCAGAGTAAAGGAGTGGGATGCTGCAATTGCCGAGGAGAAGGCCACGAGGCTGCTGGTGGAGGCGGCTAATTTGGCAAGAGGCTCTGAAGAGCTGATGGGAATCAAGAGGGCAGTTGCTCCTGAAGGTAGGTCGCCTAAGTTGTCTTCAACCGCTGGAGACAACAGGAAGAGCATCAGCTCGACCGCCTTTCGATCCTCATCTCCTACAGGTGGAGGCGAACAAGAGGAAGAAGACGAGGAATCGGAAGACGAACTCTCCAAGTAAGTCCAAACACCACTCGATATATATATGTATATATATATATATATATATAAAGTATAGGTGATCATTTGTGCCATCCGAGGACAATGCTACTCAATGCATCTGATTTTGCGATAGCAAACATTCCGCAAATCTCTTTCATCATAAATTCATTATTTAAACGTGTTTGTTTGTCATGTGGAAACTGGAACCAGATCAACAGAATAGAATAATTATTAGGACGTATACCATACAATAACAAAAGTCGCCTGGTTCCTGGGCTTTCCTCTGCCCCTTTCGTTGGGCGTGGCTGCTTTGAGGCCATTGCATGCCTTTACATCTATACGCAGTTGGTATCTCAGTGTGAAAACAACATTGATGTCGTACGAACTCACCAGTGGAGGCGGGCTGATCAGTAACCATGACAATGTACTATGAGACAACTCCAATAGTACACTCACAACTCATTCAGTGTTTCAATACTCAGGTATGAACTCGAAGTGAAGGATTCCCTTTATTTAGAAGATGTAACAAGATTAATTGAGCCATCTGTGACGTTATCGTCTGCATCATCGATTATTCTAATAATTCTAATGATTGGTTTGTGACAGGCTAAGTATAGCTGAAAAGTTGAAGCTTTTCTCTGGAAAGACGGCGGCCACATCAACGGACCGACCGACCTCAATGAAACGTCCGAAGGGAAGACGAGTCCAATCGAGATATCAAACACAGGTAAGGATCCAGTAGCATGATGCATGCATACCTAGGCTTAATGCATTAGGATCATTAATAGCTATAAGACCAATGCATTAGGATCAGCAATGGCTGTTCATAGGTTTAATGCATTAGGGTCAGCAATGGCAGGCTATCTATAGACTCTGTGGGGCTTCTTCAAAAGCTTATCAATGGCGATAAAACTTAAATCAATCGAACTATTAGTGCACAGTACAAGTACATGTATATGTTAGCACTACTACATCATTTGCCGTTGTTTGTATAAATAGTCTGAAATAAAGAGGAATGTCCAGCCAATCTCATGGACAAAGACATTTCAATGTTGATAGTAGCACACGTCTTCATAAGCATTTTTACACAGTTCTTTAGTTATCGTCTAATGATCATTATGTTTTGTATTAGTTATGAGCTGTAGATTCAGCATAATAACTTCTTTTGATTTCCTTGGCGTAGCTGAATCAATATTATTTAAAGTCCGATTGCATAAGTGACAGAGTGGCCGAGTGGTTAGAGCGGTCAGTCCGTAACGTTCAGTGTGCGCTGAGCGAGCGGGTTCGACCCTCGTCCTGGGAATCATTGTGTAGGGAACCTGAGCAAGTCATCCGCGCACAATTGCTCTGCAGTACAACTGCAGTTGCGTATATGCCCTTCTGAGCAAAAAATGTTGGAAGAAGGGTGGCATAACATTTCGGTAATAAATAAATAACATAAAAGTAAATAAGAATAAACACGCATTGAAAAAATGTCTAGGCCTACGTTTCAATGTAGCTGGCTTTGCAATTTTCTTCTAGTGTAAATCGACCGAACTTTATTGTGATCACGACTATTTTGCTTGATGCACGGCTACAAATTAACTAAAACTGCTAAGGCTGTTGCAGACACTAACACTGCCTACGTCAGCCTACACTAACGTTTCTTATTCCTAATGGTGGTAATATTATTAACCGATTATTATAGCGAGATTAGTAATAGGAGACCCGTATACGTGTTGTAGCGAAGTTGATTCAAGTGACAATAAAAAATAGTAATGATATTGATGACTGGATGTTTCCATTTTAGTTCCATGATGATCTGGTAAGTATGGAATGAGAGGCAGTTGCAGAAGTCATGTCCTCACGTTTACCTTTGCATTACCTGCTATCCTGCTTTGCAACTTTCGAATAGGGTTCGAGTTGCAAAGAGATAAACAATCACTTGATATAATGCGCCATTCGTTGCTACAGTTGATCCTGCTTGAAATCAATTCGCTGACAGTTACTTTGCTTAGTGCATGCTGTTTAACCGTCTTAACTGTCGGTCAGATGATTTAAAGGGGAAGCACTTTTCAACATTAATTTTTTTACCGTCTTGCACAATAATAATTGTCCGAATTATCACAGCTCGAACCTTTCCTCTTCAACCCTTCTCTACGTTCTGCTTTTGCTGCTTCTGATTTTGTAGGAACATCGCTTCCATCTCTGAGTTAGTTTGAGGGGTTCTTTTAATGCCATTTACTCCGAAATTTCTATAACACATACATAAATTCACAAATGCTCCCATTTATACACACATACTTATATGCATATACTATACATACTTATTTGCATATACTATACATACTTATATGCATATACTATACATACTTATTTGCATATACTATACATACTTATATGCATATACTATACATACTTATATGCATATACCATACATACGCGCATTCATACATAAGTTGCATATCCATTACACATAACATAATTAAATTTAATACCTGAATATATACGTACATACATGTTGAAAAAATAGCACCTCGCATTTAAATGTATATCTTTCTTTCTTCTCTCTCCTATTGTCTACTCAGTTAACTAGTTAAGTTCTAGGGACAATTATTTTATGTCATTATCCTAAGCCAGCCGTATGTAGGCCTACATTATTGTATCTTAAATGGGTAAAGCGATTAGCGGGAAAATTCGTCACAGTAGCGTTTTCTGTTCCCAATACGATTGCGTGCACGTTTGTGTTTTCTCTGATTTATCTTGTAATGTTTTTTGGGACCAATAAACATTATGGTTATGGTTGTATATGCATATCCTGTACATGCATGCAAATAAACGAACATATATGAATACACACGCGCATACATGTATGTACAAATACATACAGAACACATACACGCGCACAGTTGCTGTTGGCATGCGTGAGTGAGTTGTATGTGGGAAATGGTTCGGAGAAATCCGAAGCAATATAGTTTACCCAGCTTTTCCTAAAATCGCACCAATCGCTACAAATAGCAGCGGATCGAGGAGTTAAAAAATTATATGAAAGTTTATATGAAAGAAGCAATCTTAGGATGTGTTCATTCTAGTCACTATGATCTTGTTAGTCACTGAGATCTTGTTATGGTCAAAGTGACCATTGTGTGGAGCCTTCATTTGAGTCCATTCCATTTTAAAATATTTTGCTTTCATGTTCCATTGATAAATCACTGATAATTATACCCTTTTTCTTCTTCTCAGGCAATTTTTCGGCTTATATATATCTGATCGAGTCGACCTGTTTAGGTTCATTAGTCGCAGTCCAGTTACGCACATCGTTCTCAATCCGTTTCTTTCTCATCTTCTAATAACAGTTACTTTAACCTTTCCTTAACGCCAACCTTAGAATTTTGCAATTGCACAGTAGCCTACTTCGAATTGCTCCATCTTTTTGGGATGATCTCATGTCGTAGCAAGGGCATCTCAATAATACACGATAATGCATGCAATTGCTTCTCATCTCTCCACTCCAAGCTAAACACATTGCCTTCTAAGAGGTCCTTCACGACTTTTATCTGCTTTCCTGTCGCTGCGATTTCAAACACTATCCACAGCAGACTTCAGTCAACGTGCCTTTCTGACCTCTGAACGAAAACTAGGAACTCAATTATTGCTTGATAAAGTTTTTATGTTCATGAGTTAGCAGATTCATCGTACTGGGGTTTATGTAAGATGAAGACATTCAGTGTTTAATGACTGAGTCAAAGGGACTGATTTTGCGATAAACAGAATGAAAGAAAACACATACACAAGTGGGACTTAATAACTCCTGGATCCGCAGCTGCCTGCGTTTTCATGTTGTTATTTACTTGCCAAACACCACTCTCTGCCTTTTTTGTGATGAAATTCGTCTGGCTTTATGCGTTATTATATTGTCAGAACATTTAGCCTTCTATGACGTTCTATTCGTTGGCAAGCAAATAATTAATTCGGAATTCCATATGGAGATGTTCTTTACGATCACCCAAAACGCGACACATACCATGCAGTTTCTGATTAAATACGCAGATTTATCCGGTTTCTTCTTTCTTAAAGCAAGCAAAAAACACTGATAGGAATGCACAATAATAGGTTTCCATATAAGTATGCGCCACAGTGACTACAGACTTCATCCTGAAAGGAAAAAGGCATAAGAAACGGAAATGCGTATAAGTCTGTTGCTTTGGCGCAAAAAACATTCCGGAAGATCGTGTGTATTTATTTGAAGACTCTAATTTATATGACGCCTCAACTCAGCGATAATTTAATTGAGGTATTTTTGAGCACCTTATATATGAATGCGTGAATAGATCGAAGGCTACTAACATCTGTCAATAAATTAATCCAAAACAGGTGTTTTGAAAATTGAAACCGATTAAACCTATATATGGCCTAAATTTATCATGCTTTAGATTGCAAACGCAATAGGCGCATCACACGGTTAATTCGCTATTTATCATCTATTTCAAAGTCGATAATATTATTGGGTCTATTGTTTATTTTTCTTAGAACAAGTCTGTAAGTTACTGAGATTGATTTACTTGCAGCCAGTGACAACGGAAGAAGTTGAACAGGCGCACGTGATGGCTGTCTCGAACAGACGTCAACCTCATCAACTGCAACAGCAGCAACAGCTGCAACAGCAACACCAGCAACAGCAACACCTGCAACAGCATCAACAACAACAACACTATGGTAACCAAAGTTCTACTACATTAATTCTTGACAATTCAGTATAAGATAAAGCAAATACCACAGAACAGGGATAGTCTGGATATTGACGTCTCGGGCCCAAGACGCTTTCGTAGCATAAATAAATAAATAAATAAATATTTTTATATATATTGGCCAACCTTATTAATGTCTCATCTTGGCTTCATCTTAGAGAGACTGATCAACGTCTTCGTCTCTTCTCCATGTAAAACATATGCTGGGGTCTCGTCTTAAATATCTGTTGGTCATCCTTTTAATTAAACATATGATATCTCACTAGCATAATATTATAGTCAACAGGGCAGCATGCGAGCTAAGAGGCGTTTCTTTAAATTAATGGGGCATAGATGCGTTTACGGTCTATGCACATTCACAGAGTGGGAATGGATTCCGCTAGAGGACGCTCACTGACAGGTAGAACCCCGTCAACGAAATCCAGTCGTCTATTAAGTACTTCATCTTAATTTGATGGTAAAATATGCAACTTACAAGACAAATTTTATTGCTTAGATGCCAAAAATTAATCGAACCATTATATATCACGTGCTTAAATTATGAATTAGGACTATGCTAAGATTCCATTACCGTAATAGCATACTATTTATGTTAAGTGTAGTCACAGTATTCTATGTATAAGACTTTCAGTTTACAGGGTTGCCTAATCGTGATTTCCTATCAAGACGAAAATTAATTGCGATTTTCTGTTAACAGGGACTGCTGTCTCAAGACACATCTATCGCGACTATTAGTTACTAATTACCGGTTTCAAGTTCGTTAAGGAGAAAACTCAACCGATACGAATGAAAAATGAAGAGATGCAGAAGAGACTAAAATTCGCAGAATAGATTTACATATTAGGTGGATTATAATGAATTATCGCCATCCCTTTACGTAGCTCTAGTGTTCTGTTGATGAACGTCTTTGAACAACAATTAAAGATATTGCGTTTCAATGCACGATGTTCTTTTGGCTGTAAAACTTCCGTTCTATATCTTCTTCTGCTTGCGTCATATCGATCGACAATTGCAATACACTGCGTTTCAAGTTGTTTAGTGTTTTATTTGACAAACATAGAGCACAGAAACATACACACATGCCTGCGGACACACACACAGACACACACACACATACACACACATACATTCATATCCTGAAACATCATACATACATTCATGCCTGCGCAAGTAGAGCCACATGCATATATTCATGCATAAATACACTGCACAGCGTGACCTACGGTACCGAAATTATATATGTAATATATGTATATATACGTATGCAAGAATGCGCAACTGTATGGCATAACATGTCACGATAATATGCTATACACATAGGATGCACAGTACATAATTAAATCACATAGTATGCACAGTACTTAATATGCTATGCATATAGGATGCACAGTACATAATACAATCACATAGGATGCACAGTACACGATGCAATCACATATTATGCACAGTACATAATACAATCACATAGGATGCACAGTACATAATATGCTATACACATAAGATGCACAGTACAAGATACAGTCACATAGGATGCACAGTACATAATATGCTACGCATATAGGATGCACAGTACGTAATACAATCACATAGGATGCACAGTACACAATGCAATCACATATGATGCACAGTACATAATACAATCACATAGGATGCACAGTACACAACACAATCACATAGGATGCACATGGCATAATACAATCACATAGGATGCACAGTACATAATACAATCAAATAGGATGCACAATACCTAATATGCTATGCATATAGAATGCACAGTACATAATACAATCACATAGAATGCACAAATCGTACCTACGTGGAAACATTAATGTAAACCTGACGTGAAATTTTTACTTATAAATATAATAGTTGGATCTTCGATGCGACACAAGCAATGAAATTGTACCTACTAACGGCATTTAGCGCTCTTTGATCCCATCTGGGAAGCCTAAAATAAATGTGTTGTTTTATTTAATTAGGCTTCTCTGTGCAGTTTTCACCTGTTATTTAATCTATTAATTGTATATGTAGATTATGTTGCCTAATGAAGAGGTACATAATGAATAATGAAGAGATGCAAAATGAATATCGACCCATCCATCCATGGGCCTATATTAGGCCTAAGTGCGCAAAATAATTATCACTGTGTTGAAGTGTGTTCCCATTTAGGAACATGGGGAGAAATGCATTGAATACTCCGCTCCTACCCATTTGACCGCAATTATCATTTAGCCCATTCAGTAATTTCCACTGTTGGCTCGACTACTTCCTCTATGACCGCTCCTTTTCTGCGTGGTCCTAGGGCCTAACAGATCCACATGGGCTCCCATTCCTCATGGTCTTCCCCAAGGGGTTTGACACTGGGCCGCTTCTCTACATCACCTACAAAAGTAGGTCTTGAACTTGGTCATTTCCTTACTGCCCATGTTGTGCTCGGCCAGCTCTGTGACATCTTACTCTATTGCTGCCGTTTCAGCATTGACCACAATTACGGATACGCTGGTGGCCTGAATGTCGTCAAATCGACTACAGCTCAAACGAACTAAAAGTGAATACATCTAGTAGAGCATCCGTCAGCAGCTCACAGCTGTTACGGCCAAATTTACACGGATAACCTTTTCCGTTAATGTCAGTGATCCAGCAATCATGCTGCCTCTTCCGCCACTCCTACTACTAGCTGCACAAGCTTTGCAGCATGAAAATTGGGATCGATGCCCCTTACAATAAATTGAGAACTACTTTCAGTGCTTGTATTTGTGTTTAAAGGTCTACTTGAAATACCAGTTTACATACTTCGAGAATCAAGTTCACTCGTGTGGCGATAAGAATAATGTTTAACGTTTACTTCCTTTTCAACGAAAAATGGGTCGCGGTGGCGTAGCGGTGAGTACTGAGCCTTGCAATCGAAGGGTCGCAGGTTCGAACCCAACTCAAGTCACCTCCTCCGCGGGTGGCGCAAAGACAATGAATCTGCCTTTGGGCAGAGAATTCATCATCATCGTCACACGAAAAAGGAGACGATTAAGTTTTACATATTTACTGGAGTACAATGCGTGCTGCTTCGTTTATCCGCGATTTGCATACGTGTCAATAACAGACATGATGACTCCTGCAGCTGTTATAATTATGTTAACCAATTACGTCATAATCAGGCGTTGGAAAGCAAAAGTGAACGCTGTTTGAATTCGTGGGATCCATAAATGAATTTATAAATTAATTTCCTTCTATAATAATCAATTCTGTATGTAACATTGTGTTAATGATTACCTGACCTTTAAACCGGGATCGATAAACGAATGAGTATGGCTATGGTTAAATAAAACTAGCCATCAGCAAAACCATTGTTCTTATCTACAGCTCATATTATTACTCAGAGTCAGGCCTATTTTCAGAAAGTCGTACGTGATTTCCAATTGTTTTGGTTTCACTTTCAAATTCTACAAGTTGTCCATACTGCTCAGTCCTGCACAACATGAGCAGACGGCTTCGAAATTAGGTCATGTTTTCAGTTACCTATAGCTTAGCGATTGGATCAGTAAATTGAACAGGGTGAAGGAATCGGTCTCTAACGTCAACGTTTCGTGTTTTAACCCCGATTGAATATTCGGTATGTATAGAAAAAACAAATATCAATTTTCCTTTTCTCAATATAATGACACTGCGCAACATGATGTTTTTGCTGCAGTTGGAAATTAAACTCGATTTAAGACCGCTTGCTAGCAGCTGCTCAACCGCCATTGCTTAGACCTTGGTTGAATACTATATCGAAAACATTTATTTAGCAGTATTTTCATGTTTGATCTAAATGCACAGAAATCTATGCGTTTAGCAATCACTGCTGGGTTTATATTCGCCCCAGAAGATACAGTGTTCACTCTCTGAAGCGTTCACTTCACATGACATTGACAACACATCTAGGCCTATGGCCACCTCTTTGTCCTATTGGCCGCGCTGTCAGTTGTCGATTATTTTATCGAGCCTACTTCCATTTATAAATTTCTCAGATTGTGAACATAGGTTAGCTCCCTGCTCGTGAACACAACCGTTGCCTTCCAGAATGCGCATGGTCCAATTAGACTCATTTTCCCATAATTTGTGAGACCATTATAGAATCCATACGGATCCAATTTAAAACCCATGGGAATGTTTAAAGGGCGGTGTCTACACCATCGGGCCATTTTTATTGTCTAAGTAATGGGCCATGTTGGAAACACACCAACTAGATAAAAAATTATTTGACGTCGAAAGTTTGCGTTACTTTGTATCTCAGTGAATTTCTATATAGGCCTTTGTGCAAAAGCTACAAATGTCGATATTATTTAAATCCATGCTATTCATGTCCGTCAATTGAGTCTTCTATCCCTCTACTTTCCGTCAAAATGTAAACAATGTAGTACTGTCAGCTTACAGCTCATTAAACAAGACGCCTTTTGAAAGACTCCTGCTTTTATTTAGTCATGTGTAGCCTACTATTTTGATCAATTAACAACAGAGGGCCTACGCTCTTACTTGTCTGTCCAGGTTTTAATGTAAAGGAACTACAATAGATCAAATAAAAGAAAAACCAGTAGAATATTATAATCCACTCTTAAATAGAATTTTAGGTCAACCGCAGATTCATGTAATAATAATAACATTCGTTTATCTCCTAATTCCCACGAATGCATGACCGTGTTATTCCGTAGGCAAACAATCTAGAGCGAAAATCCTTTTTTAATTAGAATGCTGTACTTTTAAATGTATGGAGTTGGTTCAATAAAGAATATACTTACTATTATAATTTTTCTATAGCTTCATTAACACCGACAAATATGCAGAAAGAGTGCAAGATATATTCGAAGTAGAAGACGATATCAAATTTGACAGAGGTCCAATTTAACTGTATGGCAACATGCAAGGCAGCTATATGTTCTCCAGCTCATGTTATATTCGCACCGTAGCTAATTGAAGACCGAGCAATCCTTTATGAGGAGAGTGGGTATCGAACCCCCATCCTCGTGTCAGCGAATAATTGAATCATCTCCCGGACTGTCTTGAAAGTTTAATATAAAACATGTGTGTGAATTTAAGGTATGTTGCACATAGGCCTACTTGGTTTAACATAAGCTACCAATGTAGGCTAAGTTGACTTTAGACCCTGAATCGTTAATATGGTAGAACATTTACCATAGTAGTCCTAAGCGCCCATACAAATTTAGATAATAAAGGTCCACAAGTAAGAACCACATCCAGCATTATAATAATTACTTATGTGAACACCTCGATTGACTAAAATGTGATATCATATGAAGAGATTTAGAGATCCGGATGATCTTTGGATGAGCAGTTTAACCACTGCTTATTTCCAATGTCGATATTTCTACATCAACTGTTTGTTTGATATACATGCAGCTTCAAAGGCTACAACTGCAAGTAATATGTTTTCGTCGAAAGACTTGGACAAGATGGACGGACTGACAGCTCTTCGTGATCGTCGTCATTTTTCTCCTACGAAAGGAGTTAACTTTGACCAAGACTCCACCTTGAGAACGTCGATTATAAGACCCGCAAGGCCTACAGTCGACACGCCCATCACTTCAGTGTTGAACACTTATTGCGCTGCATCTTCGTTGCCTTCAGTAAACACGGAACATGCCTTGCACTGCAGTCCAGCGTCACCGAATGATGACACTAGAACAAAGCGTCAGAGTGCGCTGGTGGATTCTATTGAGAGTGGCACAAACATCCAAAGTGAGGAAGATGGAACTGACATTCAGTTCAACAGATCTGTGAATGGGCTGGGAGATGCACATAGCGTCGAAAGGCAGGAAAGAGGAATCGACATCGCTGTCAGTTCTGAAGATGATACGGTTGGTAATAGAATGAAAACGACAGAAAAACTTGCTTGTAGCGTAGAGAAGGACGTCTTAGCTGATACCACGAGCATTCCGAGCCTCAATAACGTGGGTGCTTGCGGAAAATTGGAAACTAAAACAGCAGATGATATTGCTAAATCCAATGACCCTGGCATAACATCTTATACCACAACCGCCCACGACAAAGCTGGAACAGTAGGCCTAATGCTTAGCACTTGTAACAAGAAGGAGAGAGATAATGCTATTTCAAACGACAGCACCGGAATCGTGCGGGACACCACCAGTGCAGACCATCACACGTCAAAGAGACAAGAAATCTATGATAAACCATACATATGTGCAGGTACAATAGAGCACATAGTGTGTCCAACCAATGCATCACATGATTCTAAAACTTTACATTCTGCTGAAGTGAATGACGATAGCAACACAACGCAAGACATAAAGATGTCAGATGCCAAATGGACATTATATGGCGTCGACCTATTCAAATACACAAACTTTGATTCCAAATCAGTTGATCCGGGATCCGACCCAAGTTCAGACGACTGTAGTGATGCAGTTGATAAAGTAATTCCAAAAGTCTTAACTATAACCAACGACAAGCAATCGACAGCAATTGAAGGAAATGCATATTCTGGCCGCAATGCAGCCGGGACTATTTTATCATCTGAAGGTTATGCAGCGGATAGTTTGACACTCAAGAGCCGAAAATCGCGTCCACTGCTTGCAACAAAGAGTTCACCAACTCAACAGTGTCTGCAGAAGTCCAGTGGAACAGATCTATCAGAGAATACTAGCAATTGGCAGGTTGTCGTTATTCTCCATGAAACACCGAAAGACATCAACAAGCAGGCCGTGGCTGAGTACTTAGCCGATATATCTGCCTACAAACTCAGTGAGACAACCGTCCGTATAACACAAGTTGATCCAAATAAAGGAACAATAGCGGTTTCCGTCCAATGCCTAACGGAAGAATTGCAAACGGGCTTTCTAAATACGGTCAAGCAGTCTGGTCACTCGGCCTGTGTCCGGCGGCCGATTTCGGCTAGTGACCGAGTGGACACCAGCACTGGCAAAAGTGCAAAACCGACCGTCAAGGTGCGCATTGATATGATATGCAGAGGCTACACACAGGAAAACATCGATAAATCAGCGGTCGTCGAATACATCAATATGATCACAGATGAAATATGGACAGAGGAGGATTTAGAAGAGTATGGAATGAACTGCGCTGCACCGGATAGATACGTCTTCCGGATGACGTTTTATGATAAAGATAAGGCAGTGACATTGACCGACTCGATCAACAATGAATCCGAAGCAACGGGTGTGACTGCCGCTCTTCTGACTGACGAGGATCTCGAGATTCAAGGTCTCTGGGATGAGGTGTTCAAAAGAGGACGTGAGCAAGTGGACCAACATCACAAGAAAGTCTCAAACGTCTCCGAAGAACTGAATAAGATATACAGCGAAAATAAAGACAAAGGAAGGAAGCGGTTCGTCAGTTTAGAAGATTATGAAAGAAGACAGGCAAGAAAACAACCTCTCGAAAGTAAGCTCCTTGAGTTAAAGTCACAGGAAATGGAGTTCGCCAAGTATATGGACAGGTTACAGTTGCAGATCTTCAATTTAAAAGACAGTTCAAATTTGAAAAGAGCCGTTGATGCGACGAGGACTGAATTCAAATTGGAGATGGCCCGATTCACAAGCGCTCTGCCCATGTACGCAAAGAAGACAGCCATCATCGACACAGTTCGTAGCAATCGTGTGAGCATCATCCTAGGCGAGACAGGATCAGGTAAGAGTACACAGATCCTTCAGTATCTGCACGAGGCTGGCTTTACGAACCAAGGGTTGATCGTCTGTACACAGCCTCGAAAGGTAGCTGCCCTCAGTCTAGCCAGTCGGGTGGCCGAGGAAATGGGTTGCCAGGTTGGCCAGCTGGTTGGCTATCAGGTTGGCATGCATGCCAAACGAAGCACAGAAACGAAACTGCTGTATGTGACGGACCATATTCTGCTGAACGAATGTCTCAAGGATCCGCTTTTCTCTAAATACGCCTGCTTAGTGATAGACGAGGCTCACGAACGGAGCATCTACACCGACCTTCTGCTTGGCTTC
Source organism: Bimastos eiseni (assembly GCA_959347315.1). Lineage (NCBI taxonomy): Eukaryota > Metazoa > Annelida > Clitellata > Crassiclitellata > Lumbricidae > Bimastos > Bimastos eiseni. The sequence goes on along the minus strand of OY365808.1, from coordinate 32,998,320 downwards.
ATCAAACGAAGTCTCACAGGAAGAAACGACCTCAAAGTCATCATAACATCAGCTACAATTGATCCAGAAGTTTTCACTAGATACTTCAATGGTAGTCCGCCTGTTCTCGAAGTATCCGGAAGGGCTTTCCCGGTGGATGTCATCTATGAGAATGTGAATTGCGATGAGGATTATGTCATGGCCGCTGTTAATAAGTCAGTCTGGGTGCACGAGAATAATGATCCCGGCGATGTTCTCGTCTTCCTTACGTCTCCGATCGAGACGGAAAAAGCCTGCAACATGATAAGAAATTCTTCCCAGCGATCAGTGATAGCACTGGAACTGAACGGTCGGCTACAACTGGAAGAACAACGGAAGGTCTTTGATCCAACTCCTCCTCGGATGAGGAAGATCGTTTTTGCAACAAACAGCGCCGAAACGTCGGTTACGATACCAGGAATAAAATACGTGATTGACACGGGACGAATACGAGAGATGAACTACGATGCCAAGAAGAACATGAGTGTTCTGGGTCTCACGTGGACAACGAAGAGTTCCGCCGACCAGCGCAAGGGACGAGCGGGCAGAACAGATTCAGGCTACTGCTACCGTCTCTACACGTCAGCCACTTACAAAACAATGAGACCGAATTCAGTTCCAGAGATATTGAGGATTCATCTTGGTCAGGCCCTGCTGAAATTGTTGATGCTGGGTATCAATGATCCAATGAAGTTTCAATTCGTCGAATCACCGAAGACGGAAGCGTTTGAAGAAGCATTATCTGTATTGGAAGAGCTCGGAGCTTACAACACTCAGGGCGGTATAACGGAAATCGGAAAGAAATTGTCGCAGATCGCTGTGGAGCCCAGACTTGGAATGGTTGCGCTACGTGGAATCGAAGAAGGAATTGGATATGAATCCATGATCATTACGGCAGTATGTTCCGCCGGCGGAAGCGTTTTCTATCGCGCAGGATCGGCAGAAGATAGACAGGCGTCTGACAGAACAAAGACGAAGTTCTGTGACGATTGGGGAGACATGATCACAGGCGCCATGATCTTCAAAGAGTGGAACCAATTGCCGACGAAGAGCAGTGGCAATTGGTGCAAGGTCAACAACATCAACGGCAAAACCATGAAGGCCGCCAAAGATTTGTTGAAGGAGATCATGCAAACTTTCCAACAGGACCTTAAACTCGTTGTCAACAAAAAGTTTTCCAACGATCCAAAACTGAATGAAAAACTGGCGAAAATCCTTCTCGAATGTTATCCGTCTCAACTCGCCAGGTTTCTCGGTCACGAGAGAATCGGTTACTGCTTGGCTAATAACCCAAAGCAGACTCTGCGTATTCATCCATCTTCATCTCTTATGTACATGGAAACTCCTCCCACATGGGTGATCTATCAACAGATTCTTGAGACAACAGACATCTTCATGACCAACGTCACTTTCGTAGAAGAATCTTGGATCGATGAAAAACTTTCAAATGGAAAATTGAAGATCAACCTTGATCGGCTTCAAGAAGAGATCATCAATCCCGCAAGATTTAGTGGATTAGGAAAACAATGCATCTCCAGACTTTTAGACAGGAAAGCTCAGGCTTTGAGGGACTTGGAAGTCGGCATAAACACGGAATCGTCTAGTAAGAACCCAAGACTGTCGATACAACTTGATTCCAACCGAAAAGCCATCTTGTTGTACGCCGATCGAAACATAAGGCAACTGGCAAAGACTAAAGTTCAGTCGTTCTTAGACGAAGTCAGAAATTCCTTGAGAGATGAAACGATTGAGGAGCGAATTAGAAAGAGTTCAAATGTGAGGTTTGTGTTGGGCAGTGGACTTCAGATCAAGTCCATTCTGATGCCGGGTGAACAGCGACAGTTGACGATTTTCTGCAGTCAAACGCATCCCTGTCGAATGGAAAGCGTATGCGAGATTCTTCGGGAGTTCGGAGAAATTGAAAGCTACACGGTGAACCGACAACCAAACTCTCTAGTCTTTGGTTATGTCACTTTCAAGAACGCCAAAGATGCGGAAACAGCTGTTAACAACAAGTCGATGCAATCAGGCTTTCGAGTGGAGATTTCACGTAAAGACGCAGTTGCCTCCAAATCAAGGTCTGCCAATTTCTGCGTAAAAGTGGAGGCATGTCGGCGACCATTGAAAGGATTCGGATATGTTCAGCTTCACAGCGATACTATGGTTAATCTTTTCCTGAACAAGAAAGATTATCTAAACATAAACAAAAAGATAGGACAAAACAGAATTGTTGAAGCAACCGTTCAGGTATCAAGAAATCGGAGAAACTACGACCAGTTAAGTCTTGACGACATTCCAGAATGGGCAACCCCATTCATGATCAGAAGTGGGTTGCAGAAGGTTCTTGGTCCTCTGAATCCCGGTCAAGATATGCTCAACGTTGTTTTGCTGAGAGAGCCACCGCCGCCACCAAACGAGAGTCTGAGAAGCTACCAGAGATTTCGAGGACTGATCATGCAGAAACTTACCGACTCTGGCGAGTTATCTGATAGAGATTTCGAAGTCCAGATGAACGAACCGAAGGATAAGGACTTCACCATGTCCGCCTATCTCAGATTTGAGGATCCAGACAAGGCTGCGGATGCAGCAGATCTCTTGGATGGAATTAGTTTTGACTCTCAAAATATCGAAGCACGACTGGACTTAAAGACTTCTTTCATTGTTTCGGACAAGGTCTACGGGACCAGCAAGAAGGACATCGAAGATGAGATTGAGCGACTGAATCGATCATCTGCGGGAGTCGTTGACGTAAAAATGGAGCGTCGTATGAACGGCAGCTACTTGATTCGGGTCGAGACCTCTGAGCTGGAAGATCTGAAGGAAGCGAGGTCTCGACTTGATGAACTAATATACGGACATCGTCTGGATATGGATTCCAGCAAGTACGCACAGCTGAAGACGGAAGCTGCGATGAGAAAGAAGGATGACATACAGAGGAGGGCAAGAGTGAGAATCAGGTTGGATGATAGACAAGAGGCTCTTTATATCTACGGTCAACGAGAATCGGTCAAGATGGCAACTAGTCTGTTGGATGAGTTTCTCAGTCATGCGAAAACAAGCATCAGCAAAGAAATAAGTCTTCGAAACGGTGGATATCCGAGAGGAATCATGAAGACGCTTGTCCGTCAGTACGGTTCAAACTTAGAAAAACTCAAGAGCGTGTGTTGTGCCTTCAATCTGGAGCTGAATCTGAAGAGACACGTGATTCGTTTTCACGGGACATGCGAGTCCTACGACCAGCTGAGAGCATTGATTGATGCAATCGCTGCGCAGATCCCTGGACCGCGAATCGATCCGGAGCCAGCGCCAGACTGCAGTGTCTGCCTGAACAGCATCGACTACGATGATTGCTATGTACTTGAATTCTGCGGTCACTTCTACTGCAACGAATGTGCCAGAAACCTCGTGGGCAACGGACTGGCCAACAACACCATACCGATCCGATGCGTCGTTGAAGACTGCGGGAAGGACCTGGTACTCAAGGACTTTCAGAATCTCCTTCCCCGAATAGGAGAAACGTTTGATCCGGCGATACGGTCATTCATGGCTATGTGCGATAAAGAATATGCCTACTGTACGACTCCAGACTGTCCAATGATCTACAGGAAGGACAAAAAAGAGGGAGAAGAGTTCGTGTGCAGCGAGTGCCATGTTAGTATCTGTACGAAGTGCGACAACTCCTTTCATTCGGGTATGACGTGTGATACGTACTGCAGCTTCTTCGTAAAGGCAGATAACGAAATCAAGATCTGGCTGAAGGGCGACCCAGTGCGTCGAGCCCTTTGTCCGAAATGTGGAGTCGGCATCGAGAAGAACGAGGGATGTAATCACATGGAATGCAAAGCGTGCAAGACTCATATCTGTTGGACCTGTAAGAAACATTTTGCACAAAGTGGCGCCTGCTATCAACATCTAAGCGAAAAACACGGAGGTCCATTTTGACCAGAACTACGATTCCTTTCCATAGAGGACGCTCGATCGATGAACTTTCGAATATGCTGGTGCCCTGCACTTGGCTTTTGGTGGCGTTTTAGAAATGTGTAGATTAAGATTCGAATAGAAATTATATCAGCAGGACGTGTTTAGGTTGAAATTCTGCGCTAATTATTAGGCCCCTATTTATTGAACTGATCAAGGTCATTGTATAGGGTGAAACTTTACTTGTAACTGTTTAGGTCTTCATTGGTCCTAATAGATTTATATAGGCACTTAGTTGAGTACAAATGCCTTATGCTTAGAGGACTCTATGTATATTCGTGTCAATATCAGCCTATTCATTTCGCATGTGTGCATTTACAACAAAGTCCTGGTGCTGGATCACAGTCTCCCATCAGTTCGTTCTTTTAACTCAAACATAAATAACTACTATATAATCATATTTCAGTCAATATAGAGGATGCGTCGATTCTAATTATCTTCACTTTTTCAATTGTTTGGTTCACCCGAGGGTTAGGCAATCTCTTAGGAACGAGAGAACCTACTGATGACACGTGGAACGGAAGCGTCGCTGGCGTTCAATTCATACTGCGAAACCAACGGAATTGAATTATTGTCCATGATGTTTCAATAATAATAACCGTTACTACTCGTTTAGTGAAAAATTTAGCGCAGTTGTTGCCCTATTTATAGCTACAGAATCACGCAGACTCATAATTATAACAAGTCGTTTGTAATTTGTTATAGGCCTAAGTTGTGGTTCAGCCTTCTATAAATTATCCCGATACATGACTAGCCCATTGCAACGGTCTGCTCTCAATAAGAATCGACATTAGTTGATGTTGAATCAGTCAAAGTTCTAAACGATTGAATGCCAGGTAGGCCTATGTTTGGGTGAACGAAAATGTTATTCTATCTGTTTGTTAGTTAAGAACACTTGTAATAGTAGGCCTAATGATGCTGCCAAGGCTTCGATCTAGCATGTCACTATTGGACCGTTTGCTACCAGCAATTCATCGCCCTAGATTGACTGAGTAATTTCCAATTAAAATTTCAACAGCTCTGTCAGAATATTGTGACTATCGACAGACCTAGTATTCATCGAGGCTTATGAATTTATGACCCGTATGATACTGGCAGTGTCCATTCTCGGCGCCTCTTCCTTCGGTGGTCCATCTTAAGTCTAAACAAGTGGTTTTCGTATGACTTTCACCAAGCTAATGGTTACGTCATTCATGTTGGCATCCGGTTGGTCATAAGAAAATCCAATATCGTCAGCGGCATCAGATTGTGAACTAGGCCCATGTGTAAAATTATTGCTGGGTCAGTCTGTGAAGTTGTGGTGGCCAGTGTACCAAACCTAACTAATTGATTAATTGTACGGTAGAGCGTAAACAGTTATTTTTGCGATCACATAATTATAATTTCGACAATGATAATTTTTCGATGAATTGATCGTGTACATACAACCTATTTGTCCCAGATATAACATCATATATAGACAGACCGTATTATATAGACCTACCATAACAATAACCGTAAAAACTTGAACAACGTAGGCCCTATGCATCACAAGGTTAACGCAATGCGGTTTATAAACTGAATCGATAGATCAGACATTGATCCGACATAGATCCGACAGACTAGCAGACATTGGCGATGCATGTAAATCTACAGGGCTACGTGGATGGTAAAAAAGCACGGGGTAGACCTAGAAGACGGTGGATGGATGACATCGAGGAGTGGATGAGACTGCCGAGAGCGGATTGCATCAGAAGTGAGTGGGACAGAGTGAGATGGAGGAAAATGATGTCTTTGGCTCTGGTCTCCGATCCGCAGTAATGAGGAAGGACAAGTCAAGTAAATCGTCAACACTTTGCACTATCGTTTGTTCTCATATTTAAAATTATTCCCAACAGACTTGAAATTTCGGGGTTGCCAGGCAACGGATCCTGCAATCACAAAAGTGATCTCTCGAAATGCCTCGTAGGCCCTACACCAAAGCATCAAAAAATGACTCATCAGTTCTTCAACGCAGTTGTCGTTGACATTTTATGGGATGGTTGGATGATAAAAAAAATAGGCGGTTCAATGGACACTATAACTGCTTTCGAGCACTTTTTGAAAATTGATCTGTTAAGACTTTAATGCAGGCTAATTTTCAGTGGTTCTAACACAAAACCACAAGTCTTCTGAACCATTCAAACCCCGTTTTATGCCATGTTAAGCCATTATGACGAGTCACCATTAAAGAACTTGGAAAATATCGAATCTGTTCCCGTTCCACCACACTCCTATTAGATCAATTTATTTGCGTTACTGGTATCTCTCCATCGGCCTTTCACTGCTCATTCTTAAAGGCCTGCCAAAATGTGTGTGCCAAAGTAAAGGCAGGTCAGAGTAGGCCTATAATGTTTAATTGCAGCATACATGTATGTGAAGTAAGTGAAGGTTTCGGTTAAGGTAAGTTTATGTACGGCCGACGGAAATTAACGCCATAAAGTAAGGTGTTGTGTTGATAGGCGTAGGTGTTGTGTTTTAGGCGTAGGTGTAGTGTTTAATAGGCTTACTTATTGTGTTGATAGGCTTACGTGTTGTGTTTATAGGCGTAGGTGTAGTGTTTACAGGCGTAGGTCTTGTGTTTATATTCATAGGTGTTGTGTTTATAGGCGTAGGTGTTGTGTTTATAGGCGTAGGTGTTGTGTTTATAGGCGTAGGTGTTTTGTTGTTAGGCGTAGGTGTTGTGTTGATAGGCGTAGGTGTTGTGTTGATAGGCGAAGGTGTTGTGTTGATAGGCGAAGGTGTTGTGTTGATAGGCGAAGGTGTTGTGTTGATAGGCGTAGGTGTTGTGTTTATAGGCGTAGGTGTTGTGTTTATAGGCGTAGGTGTTTTGTTGTTAGGCGTAGGTGTTGTGTTGATAGGCGTAGGTGTTGTGTTGATAGGCGAAGGTGTTGTGTTTATAGGCGTAGGTGTTTTGTTGTTAGGCGTAGGTGTTGTGTTGATAGGCGTAGGTGTTGTGTTGATAGGCGTAGGTGTTGTGTTGATAGGCGTAGGTGTTGTGTTGATAGGCGAAGGTGTTGTGTTGATAGGCGAAGGTGTTGTGTTGATAGGCGTAGGTGTTGTGTTGATAGGCGTAGTAGTTGTGTAGTTGGTGCTAGGTGCTCTTAGAAGCAGGAATATCGACGCCTTCCAACTTGGTCTTCCAACAGCTTGGTCTGCATATTATTACACCAATGAATGAGGTCTGCTTTTCGTTCCGATTATTTCTTCTCTACAATATAGTTAGTTATATGATGCACTTAAGTAATCTGTACGATGTAATAAAATACAAAGTGTTGACTGTGCTTTTTAAAAATTAAAGTAATAAAAAATTATGCTGCATGTAATAGGTTAACAACGGTAACAACCAGGATTAACTGGAACTCTACTGAAAATGCTATGATGAATTATTCTGTCATAAGATACTATAGAATAGATGACTCTTTATAAATAACTTATTGTTGTCTTTTCAGGTCTCGCATTTGAATTGTCTGTCACTCATTTCTGAGTGACTGTAATAACGGTTGTTATTCTTGGTATTCAATCAACTAATTGAAAGGCTTATACTGGAACTATCCCATGATGTGGTTCTCCAACTGGAAGGTTCGATTTTATGTGTCCATATATTATGCGAATTTTTATAGGTGCACCTTCACTGCTATTTATATATATTAATATAAGTATATATAATATATATATATATATATATACTTTAGTTGTGTAATGGTCACACACGCTGGGACTGAGCGCAAGGCGGACGAATCTTAACAAGGCTGTCTTTCAAAAAGCTAATTTCAATAAACAACCACACACATAGATGCATACATACTTACGTATATACACACTCATACATTATATATATGTCAGCCAATGTTTGTTAATATGTTGATTTAGACACTTGGGCGCAAGTGGGTGGTGGTGTTTGGAAGGGCTGTTAGGGGCGAATGAGGTGGCAGATAGAAGGTATTGATAAGACGTTTGATTGCTTGTATTAAGACAGTTGCTGCTCTGACTTCCGAAGGATACGGACGGTCGTTTTATGTTTTAATTTGTGTACAGTAGTTTAGGCATTGTATTTTATGTTGTGAATAAGGAAAATTGAGAAAACAAGAAGACGTGTCTCGATCCTTTTAGTTTGGTAAGCTTAACTCAAGGAAAAGAAAGTTGAAGTTTACAATATAGGCCTGTATATATACACACACACGCACATACTTTGGCGTGTCAGTATTGACTCTGGTCGGATTTGATTTTTCTTATTTGCTGGCATTACATTTCGATCTTGCTCACATGTATTAGATTTTTCAGTCATATTGGAAACTCTTCTATCCATCTGCGCAACCTTTGCTTCAGTTGCGATCGTTATTCTATAGAGTTCACTGACTTAGGGCTTAGGCCTACATCGCATACATACATGTACGTTATGATGATACAAGTGGGAAAAGATAAAGATAACTTATGCTTTCATACTCCCTAGGTGGCGCTTTGGCATTGCTTTTTTGCTAAATTTTGCATATAGTCCACAAGAAATTGATTTTCACATTGGATACTATTATTTCGATCTCAACAACGTCTAGTCTATGCCAGCTGTGATCGCTATTTCGACATTCAGAGACTTACAGATTTCGTGTTAGGACGACGACAGCCCCTCGCACAGACACTTGTGATGTTTTTCGCTCACTCCGAAACTTTATCCGCCATCTGCTCCGTCCTACACGCTAAGTCAACTTCTACAATGAATTGTGGCGCCCAGCTTTTCACCAACTGCCTCCTCTGCCAGGCCACCACCTTCGTCTTTTCTTACCCAACTTTGGTCACATGGAATATTTTGCTCTATACGCAACAAGTACGCGTGGTAGTGGCTGACACCAGTCAATCGTGCAACCTCGACCTCCTTGCCATCATTGAGTCTTGGCACAGGTCGTCAACCGACGTCGCTGTCCGCCGCTCACATAACATGCTGGACAGCTGTTTCTTTCGCGGGTGTGCAGAGCCTTTTGACGTCATATTTTATGGACTATGACTAGTCAC
>OY365808.1:32967597-32989099 GCA_959347315.1 Bimastos eiseni | reverse complement strand
TGAACGAAAGGACCCGTTGCGTCGCGTGCACGGGATGCATAGGTGACTTGATGAATGAATGAATGGACAACTGCATGGATGAATGAATGGATGAATGTCGTCAAGACAGTCTAGGTGAGATGAAACGATAGCTGTCATTGAGACTGTGATTGATGATTGAGTCCTGAAACTCGTTAAAAGAGTCCGATGATAAGAAGAAAACAGAAAATCTCGATAATAGAATGAAGGTAAAGATATTGAATGTGAAGAAGTTTACAAAGTAAAAACGTAAAAAGATTTCCTGCCTGGGAACTAACATTGAACTGGATGAGTTAAGCCGAAAGATAACCATACTATTTGTGCTCAGAAGAGATTGACACGCCATAATACTAAAAGTCAGTTCTTATTCGCCTACCAGACTTATTGTTAGTCAGGAAGGTCATCTGCTGGCAGTGCTATTTGGTTATGCTGTTCTTTTTAAATTCTAGTCGTATTCTTTCGTAGCCTTTCGATTGATTGACCTAGATTGCTGTAACACCCTTCTTGTATTTGTTCGTCCGGATCAGTTGCTCGCATCATTTCGCTCTCAACCTAAAGCTCAAAATGTTCAGATTTCTTGTCCACCCTAGACTGCCTCTGTCTTGGATGGATGCTGTTATTCTGCACATTGATCTGATCGCGGCTTGGTCTTGGAGTGCCTCAGGTTGACGACTTCTGCATTAGACCATAAGACAACAATACGATAGAACTGCAATTACTAATTGTAATAATTAGTTAGGGCCGTACCGAGGGGGCCAGCGGGGCCGTGGCCCAGGGCGCAAATGTGAAAAGGGCGCACATTTCAGGATGGAATAACTTATTATTCCATAAAATGCACTATTTTCAAAATTTGGGGGCGCCAGATTGCTGCTAGGCAGAGGGCGCAATTATAGCTCGAAACTGCCCTGTAATTAGTTATTGGTAATTATAATTGCAATTAGAAGCTCAAAGAATTATAAACGACGATAAATAGGGCGGCAAAAAGGTCAAAAGGCACATTAGATTTCGAAGGATAAAAACAGAGAGGAAAAGCGCCAAAGATGTCAAAAACTTATTGATTCGGCAGTTAAAAAATGGGACCAATTTAATCATCACATTGCTGTTAATTGACCTTTTTAATCCAACCGATTTCTGCCCGTTTGTCCAATGTGCTTGTGGCTCTCTTTTCTCAATCGCTTGAGTTATCGCTGTGTTTAGCCTTGACTTTTAGTATACTACTTAGTTCCGTCAATTGCATCCGTTTTGTCTTGATTTATACTTCCTAATACCGTATTGTCAAGGCTGCTTTAACTATATATAAGTTTCGCGGCTTACCCATGCCCAAATTAGCTCAAGAAATCAGCGATATGGGCGAGGTCGTATCAGTCAAATGCACGATGTGACTGGCTTGTAAACCGTAAAATTAAGAAATGAAGCCAACGGAAGTCCAAGCAACGTTGAGACTTCGGTAAGATATTAGAATCTAATAATCGATTAAGTAGTTAATTATGCTTGAAACAATTCTATAAGTATAACTAGCTTGTTGTATGATGGGAACTGAATTGTTGGATAACGGATGCTATTAACTTAGTATTTATCTGGCCACCTACCGTTGAGCTACACATCGCGGTCTCGAGACCGCGGTCTTCGTCTCGAGACGGTCTCGAGACTGGAAAACTCCGGTCTTGGTCTCGAATGCGTCGGTTTTGGTCTTAAAAGAACGGTCTTGGAACGATGCATTGGTCTCTGTCTTAGATTAGCGTTCTTGGTCATTTGCCGTATCAGAGCAATTTCTTTGATATCTGTCGGTTATTTTTAATTAGTTGAGACACCGGACGTTAAGGCCCTACGCGCTTGTTATCGAATTATGGCCATCTATATATACAAATTACTATGGGGAAAAATGTATTTGCAACGGAACCAGTTATTTCAAAATTTGCTATCACGAGCTTCAAGATTTTGAAACAATCTAATATTATGTGGTCAGCCACGTGTAGTCACTGTTAACCTATAATTCCAAGTACAAGTAGGCCTACACCATTCAAACGGAACGTTAATCTACTTGTTCAGATGTCTTAAAGTATTTACCTATCTTATACTGTAAGTAATTTTTAGTGTGCTATTCTTAGGCCGAAGCCAATGGCTGAACCCGCAGAAGTTCAGACTGGCCAATAAAACCGTTTTATGGAACATTATTAAGCTTAGCATTCTTCAGCAATAAAATTAATGTTTTAAGCGTGTTATTCCGTTTTAGCGTCTTACTAAATTGAATTGTTTAGAAAAAGAGTATCGGTCTTGGTCTTGGTCTCGGACCACCCGGTCTTGGTCTACAAGTTTTGGTCTCGTGCCCAACACTGCACATCGCAACGACAGTCGATGCATTATACTCAGTTTAGATAAAACATGGCAGAAGAATGCGCTTAGCAATCATCTATTCTAGTAATTGCGTTTCTTAAGAATGCGACTGATGTTCATTGATCCTAAAATAATACTTCGCACGTACCACGCGATGGATAGTAATGCTCGACAATTCCATTACCGGAAATGCAGCCTAGCGTGCAGTGTTGCCTCCCGTGCGCCTTTGAATAAGCTGGTTCCCGCGACTTCGCTTTTGTGAGCGCTGTAGACATTTTGAGATTACGATTACAGAGAAAACTTCGAGGCACTCTAAAGATAAGTTTCCAAATGAGAAGGTCTCTTGCTGAGAAGATAGTAAAAAGGAGCATTAAGTATACATTGAATTTGTGCAGATAGTTTGAACACTAATTGCATCATCCATTTCTGAAAGCGTTGCTACCTTAGCCTACCTATCTTTTGACCGCTGAGAATAAAGTATTTATAGCAACTAGTTGTTTGATGCGATACTACTGTTATGATGAAAACATACTAATGTCACATTATGAAGAAATTTGTGGAACTATGTTGCGTTATCTATAGCTTAGAAGAGTAGAAAAGTTGGGTAAGAAATGAACGATGCGTTCTATAGAATATGTCCATAAGCAGCAAGTGAAATGGGTTGTTTTATTGGCAGATGAATTGGAGACGAGATTGACTGGTCGACGACCGACCGACATAGAGAGAGAAAGATTTGAAAATAGAAGTATGTCTCTTTAAAGGATCCATTCAGGCGGATCATTCAGCGCTGAATCGCATGCATACCATGCGTAGCGCAACGCTGACTGCAACAAAGACCACTTGGAAAACGTCATTGTTACACCTGCACGCGGGTGTCGATTCATAACATCCTCAAGACCACCTGTTGCTTTGAATGCTGGTTGCCAGTCAAGCGTCAGACACAAAGGTGCGTTGTTGTCCTAACCAATGCAGCGAAGAACTGAATCAAGCGACAGACCGACTCCAAACAAAATCTTTCTTTGCAGAAACTTGGGGAGCTTCGTCCATTTTCCCCTCTGGCTTCCGCAGTCTGCCTTTGAGCTGTGCGTCGTAACAGACAGCTGCTGCTGCTGTTGGTGTGCATTGTACAAATTATACTCTGCTTAGACAGAACTCTACGGAGCCCCTAAAAGGACACGAAAGAAAAATATTTTATCTCGTACGCACGAGATAACAACTCGTTCCCTCGACTTAATAAATCGTGCGCACGAGATAACAACTCGTTCCCTCGACTTAATAAGTCGTGCGCACGACTTATTTGACCAATAGCAGGCCGACTTTTCTGTGACGTAAACACACTTCTATTTTGGTATTTATGGGGAAACACATAGTTCTATAAATGAAACAATGTCTAAGACATAGAGTACTTCGGGCATTCAATTCTAAACTTAAATCGCACCTTTTCAAGAACTCTTACCCAGACTCATTACTTGACAGCTGTCACTCCTCGACGAAAGCGATGCCTTCCTTAACAGCTACTCTGCCTCCCTGCTGACCTTCTGGAAACCGAACTCTGACCTCCCACGGACTATCATTTGGACAACCCTGTCCATTTGACGCAGCGCTCCTGAATAGGCTGGTGCCCTGCACATAGCTTTCAAGTGACGCTTTAGAAGTCTGGAGATTTCGATTACTACTACTATAGGGGTGTATAATATGTGGTTGAAAGGCTTTGGCCTATAAGGAAGGCATTTAAAGCTACAATGTTATTTAGGATGCCGTTTGTACGCTGAGTGTGTGCCAGACTGGGGATATCACTCTGCAGGCGAATATGAAAGCGAAAATGAAAATGATGTTCAGATTGACGCACGACAGAGCTAAAATGCTGACAATATCATATAGAGTTATCCCCGCGATTTATCGTATGAGTTGTGTTGTGGAATTTGGAACGCTAAAACGACAAATCGCCGTTGTCCTATTTCAACTTCGTTGCCAATTGTTGCAGCGACGCCATTATATCCCCGAAATGGAAGTTAGCTTACGTCACAGAAAGTCGGCCTGCTATTGGTCAAATAAGTCGTGCACACGATTTATTAAGTCGAGGGAACGAGTTGTTATCTCGTGCGCACGACTTATTAAGTCGAGGGAACGAGTTGTTATTTCGTGCGCACGACTTAGTAAGTCGTGGGAACGAGTTTGTATCTCGTGCGCACGAGTTAAAATATTCTTCTTCCATGTCCCTTTAGGGGCTCCGTAGAACTCGCCCTATGCGTGCGTTTAGAAATCGCGTTTCTTAAGGACGCGAGACCTGATGTTCATTATGCTCTTCAAATCAACGTCATATTTCGGTGGTCAGAATAACTCGACCATCTGTAACGAACATTTAACCCTGGTTATAATAGTATGGAGGGCAACTATTAATAGCCTATGGCTATGCTGTGGCTCATAAAACTTAATGCCTGCCTTTGATTTTTCCTGGAATACGATGGCAAACCTATCATTCCAAGCTTTAGCAGGCGACATATATCATATTCAATACAACATAATTGAAAATTCATAGCTCGCTTTGCAAATCAAGTCTTGCACGAGAGCACGTTTTGATGCGTGTCCAGTCACAATTCAGTATAAATGACTAAGATTTTCATGTTGATTAAAATCGAGTAGCAGGTCTGCATCGACGAACTGAAGGCAGGTTTCGTTGAGGCTACATTTCAATTGTCGAATTCTCCAAAATTGGAGAAAGCATGCTCTCCAGGTCAAGAATCACATCCGATAGTAGAATAGAGGAGTTTGCATCGATAGGCCTATCGATATATGGTTTTCGTTTGTCCAGCGTCGTCTGCTTCGGCCCCTTAAATGCAAATAGGCCTATATCATAAGATCTGTTTTGGTGACATTTAACTTCAGTCGCATTGATAAGCACCAGGATTTAATATCTTCCCGCGATTTTGATTTTAATGTTACCAGCTTTATTGCTTTATTTAGAGCTTGGTGTCATCAGCGTTATATTGGTGAACCAAGAGAGCGTGTTGCTAAGCGATTTCATCAATGTTGGAGGTCTTCAGAATAAGGAGAAGTGACTCCAGGTCACAATAGAAATCCGAGCGAAAGGAATTTATTCAGTAAAATTGGAATGTGACCAACACAATTTTACTTTAAAATCTCAGGCTAGAAAACAAGCGGCCATCTTGGTCACGCAATATGCGCTAGACTTTATCACATCCCGACCTGAAATAGGGCTGAGACAATTATTGTTCAATTAATGGAATAATACAATAATATTAAAGCCAAGCTGTAGCAACATTAATTGCAGTTGTAATTAGAAACTTACAGATATCGGTAAACTGAATAATACTAAAGACATGCTAATAGGACATTGTATAGGCCTACACTTACAAATGTACCAAAGTCAAATTTGAATCGCTGAGCGGAGCATTATAAATTACAATTCCAACCATCAGGTACGCGACATAATAATTTTTGCTCATATCAATATAATAAAACTGATGAAAATAGTTGCTTTAAAATCTCTTGACTTAATATATTTTTCTATTTTTATTCACATGCGTACATGACTAGGCCTATACATGCATGAGCTTACATGCATACATACGTATACTAGTTTACATGGCATACATTATATATCTATTACGTACGTATGAAGAACTGAAGGCACATACATGCATATATGCAATCTAAACATGTATGTACGCATTCTATGGATGTATATATGCATTCTTAAAACTTGTAAATGCGCAAGAATAGCCCATTGTGTGGTCGTGAGAAGTACGTCATTGTTATAGATGTTTTAGCGTTATTCCTGTGTCACATCCCTTAACGCGTGGGCGGTCGAACAGTGGTGTAGCAGCTGACAGGATCGATCTCATAACAATTAGTGATGGTCTGCCATAGAGAGAACTCTGCTTTAACTTTGAGAATGATTCTGTCAAATGCTGTTCGTTATGTGAATTGAGTTTTAAGCAAAGTCATTGTCAGTCTTCCGTCCTCTGAATGACATAAATTGTATACGTGTCCCTGTTCTCTCAGTCTTGAAATCTTTCTCAATCGAGCATCGAACGGTTGCTGTCGGAGCGCTTCTTAAGGCTAATGAAACACGCTGCTACATATGCAGCTACCTATTTCCATATATACAATAATAATAATAATAATAATAATAATAATAATAAATAATAATAACATTACGGCTCTGGTAAACTTGCTTCTCGCAGGAGAATGCCCTTCTGGGATTCGAGCAACCCTTTTCGGTGGAACTCTCTTCGCCCTTAGGAAAAGCACTGGAGGTCTGAGACCCATTGTCATTGGTTACTATTGGCCCAGACTGACAGCCAAATGTGCCAGCTCTTGCGCGGCGCCTAAAGTTGCTGAATACCTCTCTCCCAGACAAGTCGGAGTTGGTGTACCAGAAGCATGTGAGGCAGCAGTACACACAACAAGACGATTTTTGAACAGTTTAGACAACGAAACAATCATAGCCAAAATAGATTTCTCCAACGCATTCAGCAGCCTATACAGACTTGAAATGTTGACAGCACCATATAACATTCTTCCTGAACTGGCACCTTTTTGCAATCTAGCTTACTTGGAACACTCACATCTTAAATACGGTCGATACTGTGTCTTGTCCCAAGTGGGGCCCCAACAAGGCGACCCTTTGGGTCCCTTACTCTTCTGTCTACCTCTACAGCCCATCCTCATCCAAATGAAATTGCCGCTCACAGTAGGTTTTCTGGACGACCTCATACTAGGTGGCAGAGCGGAAGAGGTTGCGGAAGATATAAACAGACTCGAAACCGAATGCGAAAAACTCGGCCTTTTCCTAAATCGAACAAAATGCGAGATCATTTCGACTTCTGCAGATATCCAGAGAGACTTCGAACCATTAAGACAGTTCAGATGGACTAACCCTTCAGAGGCCACACTCCTAGGCGCACCTCTGTCAACGGATACGGCCTTGACGAACACTTTGAATGCGCGCACAGTGGAGCTAATGCGCATGATGGAAAAACTAACGTCCATCGCCACACTTGACGCCCTCATCTTGCTCCGATACTCGCTGAGTGCCACCCGACTATTATATACCCTCAGAAGCTGCCCATGCGAAGGCCACAAAGGACTGGAGGAGTATGACAAGGCCTTGAGGGTGGGCCTCGCTGAGGTGCTCAATCTTGTTCTCACCGACGAGGGATGGCTCCAAGCCACCCTGCCCATCAAAAGAGGAGGACTGGGCATCCGATCAGTGGTTTCGCTGGCACTTCCAGCCTTCTTGGCATCGGCCGCAGCCACTGATATACTCCAGACAAGGATTCTGCGAGGAAAGCCTAAAAAGGACCCTGCCCTGGAGATCCTTCAGGCCAAATGGAGGGAAACCAGCGGAGTACCAGAGCCGGAAGAAGCTTGGGCTCACAAACAATCGAGATGGGACGACCCTTTGATCGAGCTCGGAGTGGCAGACCTCGCCTCCAGAATGCCTGATTCCCAGAATCAGCCACGTCTTAGAGCAGTATCAGCACCACACGCAGGCGACTGGCTCTTAGCCCTACCGATTACCAACTGCGGGCTGAGACTTGACGATGAATCCCTGAAGGTGGCGGTGGGTTACAGACTTGGGTTACCCGTCTGTTTACCTCATTACTGCCCATGCGGTGCCCTGGTCGAGAGAAACGGATATCACGGTCTCTCATGTGGCCTGGGCCTGGGACGCTGGCCCAGACACGCGGCCCTGAACGACCTTATTTGTAGAAGTTTAATCCGTGCAGGGATCCCCACTGTCAAAGAGCCGGTGGGATTGACCCGATCTGATGGTAAAAGACCAGACGGACTCACTCATATACCATGGCGGGCGGGGATGTGCTTGATATGGGACGCGACAGTGTCAGGTACAATGGCAATGTCGTATCTGCCAGAAACATCACAAAGAGCGGGCGCAGCGGCCAAGAGGAACCTCAAAACTCAGAAATACGCCGAGCTAGCCTCCACGTACGTCTTTACACCGGTGACATTCGAAACCTTTGGCCCCATCGATTCCGAAGGCCAAAGCTTCCTTTCAGAACTGGGACACAGACTGAGCGCCGTCACTGGGGAGCAGAGGGAGACGACTTTTCTCTACCAGCGCATCTCGATGATTATTCAACGCTACAACGCAGTTGTTTTCAAGGGAACTTTCGCTGCTCAGGAGTCCAACGAGCAGGGCTACTCCGGACGACATCACCATTAAATAGATGAAATCAACTCTACGCCGTGTCTCTTGGACTATAATAATAATAATAATAATAACAATAATAATAACAATAATAATTATGATGATGATCATAACAATAAAAATAATATCAAAACAATAATAAATGATGATAAGGCCTGACCCTCCTGACAACTATTTTAATATTAATTTGTAAGTCTCTGGGGAACGAAGTGCCGCAGGGCATTAAAGAAATAAGAATAACAATATAACTCGATGGAACCAGCTCCCTCTTCGACACGCTTCTGGTTGCTAAACGGTGGCTCTAGACTTTTTCCAACAATAGGGATGGGACGGGAAACCTGACTATGGGGTCAGTTGGATGTCTGATTTCTTCAAGGCGGAAAGTGAACTTAAATTAAGAGGGACCATCGGGGGCCTACCGACTAGTTTGTGGGCGCCAGCCCTCTTGGCACATGTAGGCCCACCACTGCTGCCTGGTCCCTCTTTTCGTTGTCTTTCTTTTCTCGCGGACTCCCGCAATGGAAGCGCACAATGCGAGGCGCTATACAAATTTATATGCCCAATATACGTCGAGTTAGTCAACATTATGTGCAAAGTAAGAAATCCTTGAATATATTGATTCTGCATTAGTTGGATAATTATGTTATCATCATTGAGCAATGCGATATTAAATATTAGACCCCTACAGTATAAAAAATTATAAGTCTAGCTGAACAAATTAAGGAATTTTATAAGTCTCATCGAAAATAAGCTTACGGATGGCAAAAATCGTAATGAAGAAATATATTAATCAAACTCAGCTTCACAAAAGAGTGCTCTATTGAAGTTGGCAATACATGACCAAAGCAATGACACAGAACTTCCAGAAGATGGTGATCACTGACGTTTAGAACGCTTCAAATTCCAAATGGGGTGGAAACCACAGAATTAAACCTGCTTTTGGCCCATTTAATCCGTGGCACGGGTCTGAATACTTAGTACTTAAGCTTACCAATTCCATTAAAATTGGCATAAAGTAGTCATACAGTTCGTCAAATTTCATAGAATACTTTATGATTACTTCAACATCTATGAACCAAGCCAAGCCATATGTATGTAAAGCTAACTGAATGAATATTCATGAAGTAGTAGTGGGTGACAGCTTCGGAGAGTGCGCTCTATGAAAATGCGACGCCTTTTGATTAGCTTCCTGCTAGTGCTCCGTGTTGTGCTGCTGAGGAATGCAATGGTGTCGGATAAATAACACCGGGTTGAATAATAAGGAAAAGTAATATTAGCCTAACGTTAATTAACATCGTTCCTAACTATTACCATTTGCCACCACTGTGGATCTACTTAAGGTACACCAAGAATGCTGCTGACCCCTTTTGTGACAGCGTCGGAAGGCGAAGTAGAGCGGGACATTTTTCTGTCACTTAAGGCCCGTGGTGGGGATCCAGGATGGAGACTTGGTCCGGTGCAGTAGTCCTATTAGGAAACTGGACGTCCTGCGGTGGACAATCCGGCGATCGACTGATTCTGGCCAGATATTGAAATGTCACAATTGATCAGGCGACCGTTAATCTCCAATAAAGAAAGCCGACAGCTCTGAGAGGCTTCACATCTTTCCCTAATTAGCCGCCGCGTCGTTAGCGGCGTGCGGCCGAAAAGGGTAATTACCGGTCGGTCTGATGAGGCCTTTATAAACGATACTCCTGGCGGTCAGCGGTCAA
Organism: Bimastos eiseni; assembly: GCA_959347315.1. Taxonomy (NCBI): domain Eukaryota; kingdom Metazoa; phylum Annelida; class Clitellata; order Crassiclitellata; family Lumbricidae; genus Bimastos; species Bimastos eiseni. Next base: position 32,978,836 of record OY365808.1, on the reverse strand, counting down.
GCGTCCGGCAGAGGAAACGAAGGGACATTAAGAGGTCGTTGCAGTGGACAGCCACGAGACCTGCATCTGATGGTCTTTCGGTGTTTGGTCCTCGTCCGGCGACGAATCTTAATTGTTCTGCCACCGGAAGAAACACGGACCGACCGAACCAGAGTCCTATTCAACCATGTATGTCTGCGTTCGTCTCTATTTATGTCTCATTGCGTGCCTCTGTCTCGGTATTTCTATTTCTATGTCCCATTCCGCTTGATGGCAGTCTGAGAATTACATCCAGTTGTTTTCGGCTCCACTGTCGGTTGATTCTTCGGTCGGTCCTTTGGTTGGTCCTTTGGTTGGTCATTCGATTGGTCCTTTGGTTGGTCCGTCGGTTGGTCTTTCGGTTGGCCCTTGGTTGGTTCTTCGGTCGGTCCTCTGATTGGTCCTTTGGTTGGTCCTTTGGTTGGTCCTTTTGGTTGGTTCTTCGGTCGGTCCTTTGATTGGTCCGTCGATTTGTCCTTCGGTTGGTCATTCGGTTGATCCGTCGGTCGGTCAGTCAGTCGGTTGTGTATCTGTGTACCCACTAACTACCTTCGTGTTTGTTTGGTTATATTTCTTATCCCACTGAGCACGAGATGATCAACAGCGCAGAGTAGACTCTCGTTTACTCTGATAAGTCTTGTTGAATTAACTAATAAGCCATCAATTGGCTGAAGTCACTTTGCCCTGAAAATCCCATCAAACCTAGCCCTAACCAACTCTTGACCCAACCATAAACCAACCCAAAGTCTACCCAAACCTACCCTAGACTTACCCCGACCGATCCAACCTTGATCCAATCCAAACCTAACCTCCCACACGCGCCCCATTTTGACATCAGGAGTTAACAGTTTCGCTAAACAGAAGATGATTTCCGTTTGGTTCCCTTGTCAGAAATGTTTTGTCAAAGGTGCTTCGTAGCCATAGTCTGCACATTGCAGCCTATTTTGACACGACGCACTCACAGCTGCACCCAGATGAGACAGGGTTATCTCTTCGACCCCATGAATGAGTGACATTCGTCTGAATGGAGGACGGATGAGAGGTCGGCTGCCTCCTCCCATCACCGCCACCACCACTGCTGCTGAGGCAGCAGTTGGCGTGCATGGAAATAAATATATGCGTATATGGCGCATTCATCTTCTTCCAAATATCCGTAAATCTCCGGCAAATGGACGTCGGTGTTAGCAGGCGACACTATCTTCATCTATTACCTATTCAACAATTTCGGACCATTTGACGGACGTACACGCGTACAACAGCATCAGCCCAGGCCCATATTATAGACGTTATCTTTAATACGTATGCAAATGCTCGCTACAACCATGCACGGCCTACATAACAATATATTATGACATTCGTATCGTCGCTATGTGCACACGTGTACGAATGTTATGATCTTTCACGAAAGAACATTGGAAACGTCATTATGCTTCTATGACTTGTTATGCTTCTAGTTTACTTATTGTGTCCGATTGAATTTTATCGAGGATATGAATGTGTACACATATTACTCAGTAGAGCCTAATATCTTGTAGTGGTTGTTCTCAATAATTCCTCATATTTAATTGCTGCTATGCAAGTAAACAAGAGAATTCGGTAGATTCATCTACTTATCTCGGCATACAATGTATACGAGGCTGCGCCTCCTCAGCGTTTTCACTGTCTGAAAATGCTAAGGTAAAAAACTTTACACGTGTCTTGTATATGCTTGCATATGTATGTATTTTTATGTGCATAAGCAGAGTTGTCAATCGGTCCCATTTTCATGACCTGACCCGACCCGACCCATTGAAAATAGACCCGACCCGACCAGACTTCTAAAGCCAAATATCTGACCCGACCTGACCCATGTTGTACGCGACCTGATCCATGTTGTACGTGACCCGACCCAATCCGATCCGGACCTGCTATTTGTGCTAATTTTACTAATATTATTTATCGTCAAATTCTAATGTCGTGAAACGCTGTACAATCCGACCGCCATATCTGATCATAATATTGATTTGAGAGGACATATTAGGGAAGAGACACTTCGTTTATTCCATTTATTTTGGCCTAAACTTACTTTCTCCATGAATATATGCCACGGAATTCCGGATATTATTGGCTACGTAAGGTGTACCGGTAGCATGTCCCAGCTTTGCCTCCTCAGCTAACTCACACGCTTATAATAAATCTGCTGACCTTTCGGTTTTTATTTAATAAATTCGAGAGAGATTATTCCATATGCCAGCTTTAGCAGGGTCCGTGTAAAAGAGAACAAATCCGGTGTTGCCCTAAGTTTTTGCGCTAATTCCTTCGCCTTATTCAATTTATTTGATTGTAACTGAGTTGAAAATTAAGCTCTGCAAAAATTGGTAGGTCGAAACTGGTCCGGGTTTGAAACCCGACCCAAGCCAAACCGTCAAGATCTTGACCCGACCCGGCCGGACCCGCCTAATCTACAGATATTCCTGACCCAACCCGACCCGACCCGCGGGTCAATCATACCCGTGGACAACTCTGTGTATATGTAATTTGTATACGTTTGCACGTGTAGGTGTGTATTAAAGTTACCTCTACTAAATTCCTTGGTGCTTTATTAATCAATCACTTACCTGAAAACTCACATTGACAACATTGCTGCGAAAATAGCAAAAAACATAGGAATTTTATCTCGCATTGCTTATCTCTTGCCAGAGGCGCAACTAGGGGTGCCAAGGGGTGCTTGAGCACCCCTGGATATAAACCCTCTGAGTAGATATCTTGAAGTGGTGCTAGAAACCTGATTATGCTAGTATTTTTGTTTGATTGATTGATTGATAAAGATTGACCCAAACAATTGATCCAATTCCGACGAGCTTTTGAAGGCGGGTAAGAAACGCGCTTTCAGTACGCTGCTTCACGCCATCGACCTTTGCAATGTGAGCACCTCAGCAAAATTGTATGGTTGCGCCCTGGTCTCTTGCCTTTAACTCTCTGCATCAGTATTTACTACTCCTCTGTTCATCTTTTAAACTACGTGTTGTAATATGGTCTGGGCATCTAACTATCACTCCTGCAGACTTAAAAGACTCCACATGCTTCAACATAGGATCTTTCATCGTAACTTAAACTTAATTGGGTTCTTGTTCTCTAATACTTAAACTTGACCAAATAACTGCGTTCCAACTTAATAAATTTATGTGCAGGTATTTAAATAACTTGTTGCCATCATGCTTTGCTAACTTTTTCTGTGCCATGTTCCAACTCAACCCCATTTTATATACGGCCATCGTAAGCTGAGTGCTTTAGACCATGCTACTTCCGAATTAACACCCGCATGTTTTCTTTAAGCGTCTCTGGACCTCAAGCGTGAAATAAATTACCATCGAGTCAACTCCAGTTAAATAACATCTCTCAATTTTAAAATAAACTTAAAGAGTATTTGCTAAAATTTAAATTTTCTTATTTCTTGAGTTAATTGTCTAGCTTACAGTTATGCGTTAATACCCTTGCTATATTATGTACCTGTTAGTTGACTAATTAAGTGTCTCGTTCGTTGTCTTGAACTCGCTGACATAACCGTGTCCCTACTAATTATATAATGGGTGTCCCTGCTAGCGGTACATCGGTCGCTTTAGGGTTCCTCCCTTTGTTCTCTGAAAACCTTCCTGTGCATTGTGATTGAATTTTTCTGTTTCTTTATTTGGTCATTCAGTCGCCAATAAGGTTCTTGGTTATGGTTATGGTTATGGTTATTATGTACGTATGTACCTATGTTTGTATGTCTGTTGCTGTATGTATATTTGTGTGTTTATTTGTGTGTGTACATACTGAGTATATTATGCATGATTGCATGCATGTAGATTGTAGGTATGTATGCATATAGGTAGGCTATACATGTAGGTAGGTAAGCATTGGTAGTTAGATGAGTATGCGTAGATAAATAAGTACATGGTTAGGTATATGAAGGTGAGTGTGTATGTGTGGTATTGCAGCCTTGTCTGCATATGTATCCGGGTATACCTTACATAGCGCCTTTACAGTTGGAAGTTGAGTTTTAATTTTCAGAACGATGATCAGCTGGTGTTTTCGTGCATATGAAGGCAAAGATCGAACTCCCACTTAGAACGATGTTTCACGAATTGAGCGAAAAGGCGTCTGTTTATAGGCTCTGCATTAGAATACCTTAGAATCACAGAATCTGTTTATAGGCTCTGCATTAGAATACCTTAGAATCACAGAATCTGTTTATAGGCTCTGCATTAGAATACCTTAGAATCACAGAATCTGTTTATAGGCTCTGCATTAGAATACCTTAGAATCATCGAATCCCTCTTAGCCGTATTATACTACGTTAATGCATTCTGGATTAGTCATCGGTAGTGATGGAAGTTATTTATTGCAATTACAATCAATTGCAGTTGACTTATTGCCTCGCGACTGAATGAAGGGTCGTTGGATTGATATACATGGTTGCTGCATGGTTTGCTTTGCCTATTTCTTTTCATTGGTCTGTTCAACTAGTGACCAAAATAAGTAATTTTCATGGCAATGGCATGAAAACCAAACAAACAATTCTTGATATTATGTCCAAGAGTTTTATTTTACTAAGCTCAATGTAATAGGGCCTACTAATGCAAAAACAAATACCACTAGGTCTAAAATCACTGAAGATAATATTAGTGACAGCGATAATATGAATTCCTTTGCTCTTTGGTCAATGTTTTTACTCCAGAGAGATCCAATCACGTCAAAAATAATGATGATTAAATGCTGATGATAGCTGTGCTGATTACAATAAAAATGATAATTCGTAATATTATTGTTGTTATTATAATTATTATAAATGTTGTTGTTGTTGTTGTTGTTCTTCTTCTTCTTCTTCTTCTCCTTATTATTATTATTATTATTATTATTATTATTATTATTATTATTATTATTATTATTATTATTATTATTATTGTCGCGTGTTCCACTCTCGCCACTCCTTCTTCTTGATGACGAGAGTACCCGCTGGTTCTTTCCTCTATCACCAAGCTCAGCAACACGACACACTTCAGGGTTTTTAGTGTGTATATTTAATGAAATATATATACCACTCATCCTATCTACACTTAATGGAGTTATTAGTGTCTTTTTCGAAATGTTTCTCTGGTTTACGTTGGAGACGGAATTCCCAAGTAAGTTGATTACCCTTATCGTCAGAACCACCTAGCGTCTCCCCCAGTTCCGAAACAAGTCCCTATTCCTTCCCTTGTTACACTATAAGACTCCTTCTAGAGGCGATTTCCTTCGCCATCCCAAACGCAAAACTCCTATCTCTATTGGACGACAAATCGCCTGCTGAAACTATTCCTAAACCGGGTTGGTCGGATCTTGATGTCCCTAGCATAACGTCAATCACTAGGGGCGTACCGTTAATGTTTGACTAGCGGCTGTATGGCTGGGCCTGGTTAGTGTTATAGACGAGCAACAGGTCCTAGGAATCGAATGTCATTATTATCGTTATACCGCCTAGTGGGTTGCGCCATTCGTATCGGAATTGTCCCCTATTCATAATCCGTGTCAACCAGCCGGTCCAGATCAAATCTTCAACTGATTCATGAATTTCTTGTCTGTGGGTCGTAGAGATGGAAGGGGTAGGCGATTCTGACATCTGCCACGCGGTGTCGGGTTTCGTTGTTTGACACCCCGTTGATCTTTGCATAATTCTCGCAGTCTGTATTGAGGCCGTCTGCTTCAGGCGAAACCCATTGATGTCTCCCATCCCATGTGTCAGGTAGACAACTTCATCCGTAGTCCTCATACGCCTCTGCTGTCGGTCGATGGCTTTTATATGGCGCCATCGTCCAAAGTGTCGCGCGTGACAATTGTTCTTCTTCTTCTTATTATTATTACTTTTATTATTATTATAATTTTTATTATTATTGTTATTATTATTATTATTATTATTATTATTATTATTATTATTATTATTATTATTATTATTATTATTATTATTATTATTATTATTATTATTATTATTATTATCATCATCAGAGGCGGCGATCTCGTTTGACAGTTGGGGGACACCTAATGAGAAATGTGGGGGGCAGACGTATAACTTGTCCCCTCTCTGCAAAAGGTGGGTGGGGCATATCGTTATTACTAGCATTGATACTTCCACTACTATTTCCAGTACTTCCACTACTGCTACTTTGACCAACAATTCCATACCGCTACTGCTATAATACTACTATCACTGCTCCCCCTGCCCTTACTACCACTACTATTATAACGGTGTTGTTGATGATAATGATGATGATGGGGTGGTAGCAGTGTTGGTGGTCTTGATGGTGATGCTGCTGATGATGATGATGATGACGACGACGACGACGATGATGATGATGACGATGACGATTACCCATGACGATGACGATGACGATGATGCCGACGATAATGACGACGACGACAAAATGCAGCCGAAGTAGTGGCTGTCATATTTTTTGTATTAAGTTCGACTCCAGGCACAAACCAATCTTTTAAAACAATCCAATCCGTACCCATTCCTCGATTAAACTATGATCACCTTTACCGTCAAAATCACTTCCACTCTAGCAGTCCGTTGTCTCATATACCCTTCTCCAAATTCTGACCTGGCACTCGAACTATCAGACAACATCGATCGTGCAAACGTGAATCTAAATAGCGCGGTCAAGAGCCTGGTCTGTGTAAGGAACCCAATTTTCTATGGTGCTGCGAACTCTTCGAGACTTACGCTATATTACATAGTGGCAGGTGTGCTACTACTACGAAGACGGTGGGCCCAGGCGTCGATGATTTTTATGACTGAAATGCACGTTAACAGGCCTCATTGTAATAACGATGAAGCGAAGTTTATAATAATGATTTTTTAAATTGAGTTAAATGCATATCTGTCACTACAGTGAAATTACTAAAGTATTTGAATAAAGCATACCATATCTGTTTATTATATATCTGAATATTAAGTGGGTTATAAATGAAATGTTTCACAACTTTATTGGCGTGAATTCACCGGAAAGTAGTTAGCTTCAGTTAGTGAGCAATACGTCATTGCTAAATCATAATTGATATTTCGTCAGTGATTTTGCGTAGACTCCGAATTGTGTTACGCTAATAATTACTATTACAGACTCTTTGTTAACTTATTGGGACGAGCTCACATATATTGCGTAGACGAAACTGACATGCAGCCCTTGTAGAAATGAACAATGCTCGGACTCTTTGCGGAAGGCAACCAAAATGAATCTCATCTCATGTAACTTACTATGGTGTGTCAGTTTGTCTAATAAACGAAGATATACACATATAGTATATATATATATATATATATATATATATATATATATATATATATATATATATATATATATATAGGATCCTAAATATGTGATGTAATGATGCATAATCCGTGAAGACGACGACTCTAAATTTATCTTTAAAAGTGTAAATCAAAACAGCACATTCATAAAATAAATTCTTGACAAACACGATATGCAAAATATTACTCATTTAATAACATGCTGACCAGAAAATTTAGTTAATTTATCCCTTTAAAGAATAGCAGACACAGCAAACTTAAAATTGCACATAATTTATCTGAGATAATATCAACAGTTATCGCCACTTAGATGACTAGATTTTGAAAACAAAACAAATTGCAAAAAAAATCCACTAGCTAGATTACTGATTAATTATTTACAGCAGGCCTATATAAATACAAAATCCTTAAACTTAGGCCTACACCAAAAATAATTTAACCTACACAGAAATGAAGTAGGCCTACATGATACATCTGAATACAATTTCAACCTTTGAAGTAGTAAAAACATAATGATATGAATCCGTGTCGTCGCTTTCATTGAAGCGAAATCACATCAGTGAGTAATTGGAGTATCATACGACATTGCTTCAACAGCCTAACAACGATTACCTACGGAAATATAGGCTACGCTGTCAGTTGATATGGTTGTGCATTCAACCTTTAAACTTATATGCTATTTGCTCCTAATTAAACAAAAGTTTCAATGTGAAACTCAATTTCTGCTAAATGCTCCAGAAAAGTACTTCACTTAAAAACTTAACTACCTGTGTAAACGCTTCGTACATTCGACAAACACTGCATCGCAATCCTCTGGAATATACAATTATTGTACTCATTATCGGAAACTATAAAGTGATTGGTGAATTGTGAAACGCTACTCAAAGTTAGGAGTCTGGCACCAGATCATTTACGAACGCTAAACTTGCTATAGGCCTAAATGAATGTTATAAAAATACTTATTTCTATTCTATCATTCTAAATTAGACAAAACCAAACAAAACCCAGTAATCACAAAGGAACATAGGACTAGCTCGCTTAAAGCTATGGGCGCTTCAAAAAATTCAATGACGGTCCTGTACAATTCCGTGAATCCTATACAATTCTGGCATGAGAAGGACACATTTAAATACGGGCAGCAGATGAGTAGGCCTATGCCTAAATTAAAACACATAAAAATAATCCTCTATGAATTGAATAAAAGTAAAATGACTAATATAGTTTCACCTGATCAAGTACTGGAATGTTTTAGGACCAAACAAAGTGCGAATTCCTACATTTCAACTGTTAATTTACATGAACAGAATTAATATCGTGGTATAGTAAAACGTGTGACCATGTCAATAGATACAACTAAACATATAATATATATAACAGTTCAATGTACTTGAAGCTCTGCTTGTTTTCATGTTGTAGATCATCCTTTGTTCGCAAGACCTCAATTAATAAACGTCTCAATATAACTTTCTAGTTTGCCCTAAGTTACTATATATGTGTGACCTGTTATCTACTCAGCCACGGCCACCTTAATAATATTTAACTGTGTACTATATTTAGAATGACCGAGACTCAGCACGCTTAGCTGTTGCGGATGCGCTGGTTAGCTGATGACGCCAGCTGAGTGCAGCTGTCTACCACCAGAGCCAGAATGACGTCATGGCTTGGTAATATGGTAACCGGGACCTGTACCAGTACGATAATGTGAGCTGCAGGTAATAAAATCCCATGCAAATTTTTTACCAATATTTAGAATAATTTCATTTCCGTGTACAATTGACATTTTGTCCCAAAAGGTTCTCCTGGATACAGGCGACTAATTGGATAGAACTTCATCAGCTGACCAAGAAAAGCATTACTACTTCAGTTGATGTTCTAACGGATTCACAGTTCCGGCAACATTTGCTGAAGTAATACTGGGATGTAATTTACACGGCTGCCTGATACATGAAATGTTTAGTCCTATATGCCTGGAATTTACACTGATAATTTGTCAGAACCATATGATATACATGTAGGATTGCTGACGCTTTGTTTCCAGGTGAGATCTGTGACGATTGTCTGATACGTTTGCACACAGCTTCAACAGACATCCATTGCACAGGACTCGCCTGCACAGCCATGTGCCACTTCCCGTCGCTTTCTGATGTCTTTGAACAAACCCAGATGGCGCTTTTGGCATAACCGTTTAACGATTTGGACACCGTTCTCCTCCCATAAACACTGTAGGCCTGCACGTTCACCTCCTATTGATCACAGTCCGTTGTCTACATCCATGAGCATGGCGGTGCTGTTGGGTCGATTGTTGGCATGCATGCTGTCTCTCGATACGGAGGAATCTTCTAGGTACTTGTCGAGCGATCGTCGCCGAGCGTTCATGAAGAAATTAGCGACCGTGGAGACCTTGAGGCCCAACTGGTCTGCTATGGTCGCCTGCATCTCCTTGTTGGGTCGACGCGTCTCCTTGAAGATGGCAAGCAACGTCCGACGCTGGATGTCAGTAAAGACGAGACGAGGCTTTTTGTGAGGGATGCAGCTCTCCTGGCGCTGGATCTCGTGCTCGCGTAGTTTACAGGCTGAAAAGTGCACAAGATCACTCGTTATTGAAGAAAGAAAAGTTTACGAATAAGTGGTACCTATTTTGAACGAATGTCATTGTTAATAATGATAAGAGGCGTCCCAATGGCGGGGGGGGGTGTCCGGAGGCAAATGTCGGGTGGATATTTTTTGGTCTTAGGGGTAATATCTTGGCTTCCTGACACCTGGGATCGGGGGTTTTGCCTCCATCACTCAAGGGTGATTGACGCCCCTGATAGTGATGACGAAGCAATTAGACTACATTTTCAGCTGAAAATTAACTGGTTCCGGTTACCTCGTATTATGCGCTTCACAGAGGTCTCGATATTACGAATACGATGACTCTGACTATTGACTGATACGAACGAAAGTGGGTTGCTTCAGAAGCAAGAGTGAAAGAGTGCATGAATTCTATGACCCCAGACAACACAGGAAACTTTGATCAGAAAAAAATTGTAGGAAATGAAATGGAACAGGTGACAGAATTCTTCTACCATGGGATCCTGATCACGACAGATAATGTCACACAGTGATAAAAAAAGGATAGCAACAATGCAGAGTCGTTTCAAAAGGAAGGAACTACTGATAGGAAAACTAAACAGGAATATGAAGAAAAGTATGATGAAGACACTGACATAAAGAGAAAAACAGCTGGATGGAACATAAGACAAATGAAAAATTCATGGAAGAGATTGGGAGAGAAAGAGCCCTTAATATTATAGACACTTCAAAGAGACAAAGCAAATGGATTGGGCCCACACTGAGAGGGGGAGCCTCACTACTGAGAACAATCATAGAAGAAAAAATGAAGGGAGGCGCACAAGAGGCAGACAGGGGATGCTTGATTGGACGATGACAAATGGATATGGAAAGCTTAAAGAAGAGGCCCAACAGCGAGAGGAGTGTACTGTGTATGCATGTAAGTATGCGCATGTGGTGGATGCAGACTACACCCATAAGCATAACCATGACTCGCTCATTGCTTCAAGCTGAGACCTCCCTGTGTCCTCTCGCTGCTCAAAAGCATCCTTATTTTCTTGGGGTCTCTTGGAGCACCACTGATTGGTGCACAACTATGAGTGGCGCTATATAATTCTACGAGTACAATACAATTTCCATCTGCTTAATGATCGAAATATTGATAAAATAATATTCCGCCCTACTAAAAACATATATTCTATATGTATGTATGTATGTATATATGGATGTATGTATGTATGCATGTATGTATGTATGTATGTTTGTATGTATGTATGTATGTATTCATGTACATGTATGTATGTATGTATGCATGTATGTATATATGTATGTATGTATGTGTGTGTATGTATGTATGCATGT
>OY365808.1:32960097-32965097 GCA_959347315.1 Bimastos eiseni | reverse complement strand
ATGAACTCATCGTTAATGTTATTCTGAACAAAAGAATGGGTGTTCTGTTTCGATGAACACCTCGACAAATGGCGGTCTTGCGAAAATGAAGTATAATCGTAGGCCCCATACATGATTTCGCTTTGTCTTTCTATGATATATATTTATACTTCGTTGTATTAAATAAATAAGATCTATTCATCTAAATAGAGTCGTACATATAGTGTATTCTAAGCAGCTGCAACCTGCTACATGATATTTGACTTTACTAGCATTTCTTATCGAGATACATAAAGAATTACTCTACTTTACTTTACATTCCTTAACACCGCATTGCCGATCTTTCTAATTCGTCACTACATGCAGTGGGTAGACCAGCAACATGCGAGATCCCAAAAAATAAATAACCTTTAACCAGGGTTGACTGGTCAGTCCCGCCCCTTTCCCTTATAGATCACCACACTGACCATGACCCTCGCGTACACAACAGATTATTTTTGATGTCGTAACATATCACAAACGAAATTGATTAAAATTGCTAAAATGGCAGATCTTACAATATCTTCCTTTCTATCCTTCACTCAGGCACAACAATTATCTAGTCTAACTTATATTCAAACATAGACTCCATAATATAGAGTCTGCATCTAATGTATATATATATATATATACTTGAGATTCACACGCACATGAACGTGTATATATGGGCGAAAGATAAATAGGCGCCTGTTTAAGCGCGTCCTTTAAGTCCAGATACATGGCTACTTCCTGTCAAACACTCCTTGCGAATCGAGTGTTAATTAAAAGACAGAGAGACAGATAGACGGAAGGACGGACGGGCGGAGAGGCCAGAAGGAAGAGAACGAGCGCGAGACATACAGCGCGGACAGGCAAGGATACAGTGACACGTTGAGGCATGTCGTAATCATCATCGTCGTCATCCTCCTCTCCCATTCTCCCTCTTCTTCTCCCTCCTCCTGTTTCTCCTGCTTCCTCCTCCTCCTCCCCTCCTCGTCCATTCGTGTACCTGGCGATGATCATCGCCCTGTGATCTCTGCTAAGATCGACCTGTCCTAGGTAAACAGGCGCATGCACGTATATAGAACTATGTTAATCTCTATTATACAGCCGAACAACACTGCGTAGGCCTACAATATAGTCGTCATCACAGTCAGTCGTAATAGTAAACTCCAAATTCTAAAGTGCTATTTTTTGACTAAGCGTTGAGCATCAGCTTATTCACGAGCGTTGTGAAACTAAAAGAGGCTCCTTCTAAGGCGATAGACGTTTCATGAACGTCTTTACGGACGTAGGCCCCCTCAATAATATTGAGCGTAAAATTTTGAAGGGACGAATTTACGGACTGCATACACGTAGCTGAGATTTTTTATTTCTTTTAATTCTACAACGTTATTGAGATTTTGAAGAATTGGAGAATTTTGAAGGGGCAAATTGACGCCCTGCATAGCTGAGATTTCTCTTTATTTCCTTTAATTAATACAACGTCATTCCAGAATTTCTTCCCCTTGGCGTCATATCGTATCTATGCCTACAGTCAATCACTGTGAGATATTTGGGAGATACGGCCTACTTGATTCCTTACAAGCACCTTCTCTTTGTACGTAAGAATAGTAACCTACAATTTATAACATTAAAATTTCACTTGCAATTGTGTCCACAAGATGTAGGCCTAAACATCATTATTAATTCATGTCTGGCTTCCGTGATCGTGTAATCTTCTAACAACTGAATACGAAGTTGCACTATATACCCTGCACATATCCTTCAGATGTCTTTCGATGTCGCAAGCATTGACGAAACCTTCGTATCTACCAAGGACTAGATATCGGCACGGTGGCCGATTGGTTAGAGCGGTCGGCCTGTAACGTTCAGTGTGCGCTGAGCGAGCGGGTTCGACCCTCATCTGGGGAATCACTGTGTAGGGACCTTGAGCAAGTCCTTCACGCACAATTGCCCTGCAGTACAACTGCAGTTGCGTCGCCGAGTCGTGTGCACTTCTGAGCAAAAAATGTCGGAAGAAGAGCGATATCAAATTTCAGAATAATAATAATAATAAAACACACCTATAATTACAGACGGGGATAGTATACTAGGCCTCCTTTTTCGTGTCACTCATTTAGGTCAGGTCTGAATAAAAAAGTTGAATCTTTAGCGAAGTGCGTTTTTTCACTATATAGTTAAACCTTAAGAAAATTAGCAACTAAGCGAGGCAACATTGCAGGAAAGACGCCTTAATTCATAATGCCTGCGTCGACAAATAAGACAAAAGATTAACGATGACAATATTAGACGAATAAAACAGGATTTAAACGGTTTTGGAATTTTTTAAATCGATGAATATTTACTCTTTATATTCATATTATCATCAGGGAGGTCATTTTCATACGTACGCTTCCTCTCGGTAAGCGAGTGATATCAAATGTATCATTGTCAATCTCAAGAGTCGATTGGACTGGTAAGACAGTCTCAGCCGAATAAGCACGCTGACCAGTTAGGAACGGCAGAAAAGGATCTACAAAAATTACTGACATAGGCCTACGATGGTACATGCTTCCATCTATCCATCCATCCATAAATATAGGTTCAATGCGTCCATCTTGCTTCTGTTTGTACGCTGTCGACGTAATTGGTCTTCAATGCTGTTTTACATCCGGACACGTGACACTTGAGTTTATTTCTAAGCGACATTGTAGACATTGTCGGGGAGAACGGTCTATCGGTGAGTTGCCGTTCTCATGACGACAGTCAAGCTTGGCTGACTCGGAGTCTAATATGCCTATTGACTAAGTCTGCAATATCACTGAATGGATATTCCAGTAGGCCTAATATTATGTCGATGCAGTATCCAGATATTTAGTTCACTCTGATCTACTGTGGATCTTGCGTAATTAGTGCATTTCTAAAGCGGGAGAAAGCAAATTGGTCTTGGAAGGTACACCTTTATCAAAGGACATGTCATGAGACTACAGAGGGGGTGGTAGGTAAGAATAAATGACAGAGAGAGGAAAGCAAATAGGATCTAACCGAATTTGGTTCGATTTCAGTTTTCTCCATTAATTTGTGTTGCCTAAACGCTCTTTAACCGAAGTTGCTTGTCAACAACCGATGACAAACAGAACTGGTTCAACAATATACATGTAGGCTATATATATATATATATATATATATATATATATATATATAATCTCAACAACCGGCCATGTGTAGTTCATATGAACCCATAATATGTGAATATTCACATAATTAAGAAAGGCATGTCCTGCATATGACTCTGCTGTTGAATATCTACTGGAATATATATATATATAATATTATATTTATTAATTTTCATTTCACTAAACATTGGTATCACAAAGTAAGAAACTTGACAAATGGCATAACACTCGATCACTTATTGTTCTGAGATATGTGACATCATGTGAAAGGCATTTCTGGATAATTCACAGTCTTCTGTATCACCAACAGTTTTTACTATTATTTTCATGCCTGTAGTGTAGGCCTAATACCGATACTTCACGCGACATATATGATCCTGATATATGCAGCGATTGTCATTGCCAACTTAGAGTGCTCTTCCGCTGCTTAACCTCTAATGCTGCCTTAACACTTATCCATTCCTTTGCTGAATAATTATCTATTATAGCGCCCTATGTGTATGTGGGTCTCCCAGCAGATCGGGTTGGGTGTTTGGATCGGGTCTTGCGCACAGTGTCACGCCTCCTATCCTGAGGGTCCAGCGCCGTGGCTCTCTCCGATCTTCTAAGCAGGCTGAGGTTCTTGTCTCCTGGTCACGGACTTCTATCATACAGCGCTGGGTCTTTTCCGTTGCTGACTTCGCAGTCTGGAATGGGCTCCATGTGGCACCACCTTTAATGCCTGGAGCCTGTTCTAACCTAAAGACTGATCGCTTTGACCGGGGTTGGGTCGGGAGCAATCCCGGGTAGGTAATCTTGAGGGCGCCCTATAGAAATCTCTCAATTGAAATTATTCAACACTTGCGTGGCTAGCGACACCCGTTAACCCGATAAGGAGCGATACCCTCTAGCCCCAAAAGGTTGACTGATTCATCGGTGGCGTTGATAGATGATCTACTTGAAGGCTGTAATTCAAATAAATTCAACACCTTTTAAACTTCTTATCACCTGTTACTACTATACATGTATCATGCAATCATGTTGTACAAATTGCAGAGTCGTAAGTGTATTTTAAGAAGTTCAGTTCATTGTTTGGCCCACACCTTCCACATTCCATAGAGGAGAAACGGTTTACAGCGAGCACTAACCAAATTATACGGTATTGTATTATCAATACTTAAACGTGATTACTGCAAAATTTTCACAAAAACGCAAAGAATAACCGAACTTAGGGTGAATTCGCACAATGTAGGCCTAAAGACTAAATACAGTGAAAAGTAAGTAGGCCTACTACACCAAATAATATACTGAAACAATGCGAATACTAAGACTACAAAAATACTCAGAATAAATGAGAAATAAGTATTTAGAAAACAATAAAAGTTGGGGCATTGATCCAGACTAATACAGAAATCTTTCATAGACGACATCATGCGTTGGCCCCATTAGCGCAGATGATCACGCATGTGGGCCCTATCGATCCGAATGCAGAGCATTGATCAAAGTGCAAAGATCGACTGAAAGGAAGAACTCATGAAAAGCAGACAGAGTGACTGAGAGAAAGAACGATACAGATAGAGTTAGAAAGACAGCGAATAAAATGAGGAAAATTAGTTAGCTTCGCTCTTTGTTTATTTGCTTACCTGTTGCTTATTTTCAAATAATCAAATTTTTCGCTTGCATTTGACTTTTTGCTTATTTTGACAATTTTATGTCGAATTATTCATCCTATACTTGATAGCAATTGGAACATTTTGAAGAACTGCTAAATGGCTCATCTGATGGTTGCGTGTGAAAATATCCAAAAAGTTCGTCAACATTTATGGGCGTGATTTCTCCTGATTAGATAACACGCGTGACAAGATT